>JAHPZR010000357.1:2500-32500 GCA_019787425.1 Platygyra sinensis | reverse complement strand
CAGGACTTTGTGTTTATTACAGACGGACCGACTGTCAGATATATCGCTAACCAGCGTCCTTGTGACCTGACAGTAGGTAAATGCTCAATTTGAAGTTATTTTTCTAAAAAGAATAAATAAATACCTCTTGTCGGGTCTGGATTATTTTATAAGTGCAAGAGAGAGTGATTACTCATACATTGTTAACATGTTTTGGCCATGAACTTTCTACGGGGCCGTTTTTGGCTGCCAGCAGTCTCCTTACCGCGACTACGACATGATATTCTGGATTTTTCCTGTTGTCCTTTGTCACACGTTTTGCATGTGACATTGGCCAATCTGCAAAAAATTGAATTTGAGTTTCGTCTGAGGTCATCACCATCTGCATTTTGTGAATGATCATTACTTGCTACACCGTGCTGACGAGACACAACAAGATCAAAACAGCTGTCCACGGTTGCAATTCTTGGCCTTCTGTTTAGACATTATAATGTTTTCTACTTAGTAATCAGCATTGCATCCTTGTTACGTTTCTAGCCTTCACTTCTCTGTTCTTTAATAAGTTCCAGGACTGAAGACGGCAAATGGACTTGCACTCGCTTTACAAGCAAAAGATCCGCACACTAATGATTTCACGCTGGCCATTCTACGTCTACACGAGAATCGATTTCTTGAAAAACTGAAACGGAAATGGTGGGAAAATAACGTCGGGTGTCCTCACGAACAAGAAACAAGTAAAGCCTGATTTTCAATAGCAATGCAAGCACAAGCGCGAGCCTAGAAATGGGGAAAACCCAAGTAAAAACGAAATTCGGCCCAACACAATCACAAGCAAAATCATTCGAACATTTCAACCTGTTTAAGCACGAGGTAATCTGGATCCAGTGTTTTCATTGGCTGAACATAAACAACGAATGATAATTGTAGATAAAAAAGGTAAAGTCTGGATACGAGCCAATTGGCCCATTAGGCCGGAGCTTATCCCGGTTTCTGTAGCATGAAGCGACTGAGAGTATTTCCACTCTCCCCCTGGATGGGATGCTAGTCCATCGCAGGGTTACCCCCCAGCATTAAATTCGCCGGTACTCATTTATACACCAGACATTGTGTTGTGTTCTTGGGCAAGACACTTTACTCTCACAGTGCCTCTCTCCACCCAATGTTAATTGTATCCTTGTGCTCTTTGTAATGCCTGAACGGTATTTCGTCTTCACTTGTTGCAGGGAAAACGCAAGCATATATACGCGCAAGCACAAGAAAAAAATTAGAAAAACATCCTTGTGTTTGTGCTTGCGCTTGTGCTTATGGCTACTTCAAGGCCGGTTTCACGATAAAATAAGAATTGTTTTGCTTGCTCTTGCGCATGCGTCGCTAGTGAAAACTAGGTTTAAGGAACCAGCTATCTAAGCCATTAATATCTGTATATATGTAATTTATTGCGCTGAGGTATTTTGTTTAAAATCTTTCGTTTAAGAATTTGTTAGCAGTAAATGGTCGCGCGTACAGTGTACCTTGGAAAATAATGTTTATAAATTTAACGTAGTGATAAACGGAGACCTTGATGAGTGATGAATGGTGAATGCATCTATAAAACGCATTCTTGGTTTAAGTCATTCATTGCAGGAAGAAGGCTAGTCGATCCCACAACCTTGAAGTCTACATAACATTGATCTGAATTTCACTTGCATTGTAGATCATGTAGATCATAAATTTGTTTTATCAAGATACATACCTTTGAAATCTCTTCGACAATTTACTTTACTGCGCAAACAGAGTAGAATAGAGTGCAATACTAAAAATTGTCTCATGCACTCTCTTGTCGTCGTATTCTAAACTATGAAAAATATTGAAGATTCTTATGCTCCCACATAGTCGATACGAAATAGTCAGTACAGTATATATTGAATATTGATACGACTGCCCAAGGTATTTCGTTTCTCTTTTTTAACAGCGCTGTCTCAAAAGCGTATTGGCTTGTTGAACATGCTGGGAGTGTATGTTGTCCTTGGTGTTGGAATATGTGTTGCATTTCTGGCGCTGATTGCCGAGATTTTGTGGAAAAGACGAGAGAAGAATTTGGTGACCGAAATCAGGTTCGTTATTGCGTAAAAAGAACAAAAACAACACTACATCATCGACTCAAGGCTCGTGGATTCAATTCTTGGAATGAATCTCTGTGCACAGGGTTAAGAGCAACCTTAAAATTTAAGGTGGCCCAGAGCTAGATGAGAAAAGTTTTAAACTTTGCAAAACTTGCATCTGGTAATAATTATCATATACATGATAATTCGATTGATTAAAAATGAGGGCTCCTGAGCTTGTTTTTTTTTTAGTTATAAGTAGTTAAAGCTTATTTGCAGCCCGGTGTTTTCTACTGTTTTCTACTCTTTTCTACTGTACTACTGTTGATGTGATACCTGTTAAACACAAGTAAATGATGACCATAATTCCTTTACAAAACGATTCGATATTTTATACCATTATTAGCTACTATTCGAGGATCGTATGTCAAAGATTGGTAGCATTGATCCCTCAAACTATAAGAGATGCAAAGAGCCTGAAACTATATTGTCAGCCAAAGTAAGACAGTTGAAGCATTTAATTCAACATCCGATGGCAAAATTAACTGGGTTTTCTTTTCACTAACAGTGAGCACGACATCGTCCTCGAAGACACTACTTCAGAAGGTAGTACCCGTGCTAGAGAAACTCCACTGGCATCCTCTCCGCTGTCGGATAATTTATAAATTCTTTGTATTTGTCTACAAAGTCCTTAGTGGTGCTTCACCGTCTTGTGTCAGAGATCTGCTTAATTAGTACTCACTGCTTAAGCCGGTTTTTCATGTATGTTAAGATCATCTTCTCAGTTTTTTTGGCGGCTCCAGAAGATCAACTGAGAACATGAGGAAAAAGAGCAGGAATGGCGACAAGGCTATGAATTAGTATTAAATGCAACATAAGAACTGTATATACTAGTAATTCCATCAACATCCTCAAGAAAACATTTTAAGACGAATCTTTTTGTGTTGCATTTCTGGCGCTTCTTGCAAATATGTAATATATGTAAGGTGTTTCGAATCCCAAGAAGAACAGAGAAGCACCACACGAGCGACTCCAGGCTGGTAGATCCCATTCTTGGGGAGCCGTTTATTGTAGGGTTTTTTTTGCAATGAACGTCTAGTTTAGAGGGTTCAAAACAGCCTTAAAATTTCCAAGATATAATCTATTAATATATATTTCTTTTTCTTAAAGGGTTACAGTCAGATGGCGCACATGCGCATTAGATACCATTTCATAAATAATTTGCATATCACAGAGGCACGATCCATACTGTATTAACCAAATATGATAAAGACAACATTACAGGATGAGCTAAAAGCGCACTAAAAAAGAAAAAGGTTTTTCAGTAAACGATTGCAAATTTAGCAAAACTCTGCAAAGATTGAAGCGGAACGCTAGATGTACTTTGAATAGAGGTTAGGGCGAACTCTCTTCATATGAGAAAACTAGTGTCCGGGCCAGCGCGGTCCCAAAGCTGACTGTGTCCCTTTAATAGCACTCAAGTGGTCCACCTTGTTCATTTATGTAAATTGGGATTGATCTTAATTCTTGCTTTGGGGGTTTTTCACTTTAATTTTCCTCACTGTTATGGCAGATTGATGCAAGGATCCAATGATATATGTGTCTGTAATAAAAACATCTGTTAAATAATACTGATATAAAAAAGACGGGAGTGCTGGCCGGGTATTTTGAAAAGAAACCCTAAGAGATACAAATATCCTGTCTTGTAAGCGTGGCTTGAAATTTCTCTCACTACTAATATTAAATTTAATTCAATTCTTTGTTTCACCTTAAAAAAAAACATTAACATAGAATTGTCATTAAAAAATAAATAAAGAAAGGGGAAATAAGTAAGACTAATATTTTGCCATGAAATAAGTGATAAGTGTACGCTGTCCAAACTAGCTGAAGCTTTCTAGTTAGTACAAATTCTTACACAACACATTTCTCCTGTCATTTAAGAAATAGAAAACATGTACTGTGCTTCTATCGAGTTTTAGTATAAATTTACCGTCGTCTGTTGTGAATCCGTGAATTTGATTGGCTATATTACCGTTTTCTATTTAAACAATAGAGTGTTTCTGTCGAGGAACTATCGGCTGATAGTTGCCCCGCGGAAATTTTTTGTTCTTAAAACAAAATATTTGCCCGAGAAGCGAAGCTTCGAGGGCAAATATGCTAGTTTTAAGAACATCAAATTTCCAAGGGCAACTATCAGACCAATAGTTCCGAGACATAAACACTCTATTGTCTTTATTGTTCACCACTAAATTTTCCCGTAGCGGCATGTCTCAAAACTGAAAACGACTAGAATTTATTTATCAAAATTTCCAACCGCCATTTAGCGCTTAGGTTTTTCACATTTGCCGTTGTATCCTCTACAGATGATATTACATCTATACACGTATAAACAATTTTATCTCAACTGTTGACTCCTAAAGAAGAGAAGCCTGCTAAAGAAGAAACCTCGAATCTTGAAACCTCTTTCCCCGCTTGACATTTTACTGTGCCGTAGTTTACTGCAATTTTCAGCCCAAAAAATACTTCTCTTGCTCTCTGCTAACTAAAATCGACGAAAAATTCCTTTCATCTTATCTAAAAAAACTGTAGGAGAAAGCTGCCTTTGATGAGCCACTTTCGCTGAGCGGGCACTATCGTTTGATAGTCGCCCTAGGGCATTCTATTGACAGATAGTACCCGCTCGAGATTGTACCACTTGATCAGTTTTGACCAGTGGTGGCAATGGAAAATTTAGTGGTGAACTATAACTGCTGATAGAAAACAGTTCCACGAGTGATTGTACACGTTATCCTTTTTCTACACGCACCCGTACACACCGCGCGCCACGTTTGAGCCTGATGTAAGGTATAATAGAGACATTTAGCAACAGGGTTTTCGCGTTAACGGCAAACCGGAAACGGCAGTTTCAAGTTAGGCGTTTGGCGTTTGTCGTTTCTGGCGTCTACCGCTTTAGCTACATCTCTCCAACCTCTAGAAAATTCGCATAATCAAATTTCACTTCAATTCGAGTGAATTTTTATTGTATTATGCAATCACTTCATAGAGTAAGAGGAAGTCATCCGAATGTGTAAAGTAGTACTCGAATGCTGTAGTTTTGTGTTTTCTCAAGTATTCTATCCATCCTTTCTCGAAATTCTCTCCCTTTGACTTCTACTTGTTTATCATCAGTAGAAAAAGCTTTGCTGAGTATTTGGCTTTTCGTCACACTCTTGGGGCATTCAGAGAAATACTTTGCCACCTCCTTTGCAAGTGCCAGCTCGTGCTTCATTTCTGGCCATCGGAATGGAGCCATGATACCCTTGGAAATATAAAATTTTAAGCTTTCTCAGATATCACCTACTGCTGCTTGAATAATAAACCTTAAAGGGGAGAAAACCTTTACTTATGAGCTCGCAGGAGGCCACTAGCGACCGAAAACTTTGAAGAAAACACGAAATCGAGTACGACGCCAAATTAAATTTCCAGACAACTGCAGTATTTGGTTTTCAACTGGCAACAAGAAGTCTTATTTTCACTCATTCGCTAAAAAAAATATATCTAAACTTGTTCTAAAAAAGACTGGGTTACATAACTTTCTGATTTGTACGTGGCATTGAAACAAATTAAGGATAAAAAACGTTCAGGCAAATCACTTACGTGAAAACCTACCTCTTGGCGTTGAAAACGCGCGTTGAGAACTCCGAACGTGACTGCAAGCCTTGACCACGTGACTTCCACCGGTTTGCCGTTTGAGGTTTCCGCTGAAAATCCTGGAGCTAAATGTCCCTAACGAAACAATTCTTTTCTACGCGTTACTTGATATTTTTTTCTTTTATGCAATGAGACTACGGTAAGTTTATACTTAAACAATTAGACTACTCGCTCTAGTTTTCTAGGGGGGATAGTCAACTCGGCCGCGCCTCGTAGACTATCTGCTCGTAGAACTCGGGCTTGTAGTCTAATTGTTAAATGGAAACACGAGTGGAAGTTTGGGAGAACGAGAAGTGCCTAGTAAACACGAGCCGCAGGCAGTGTTTCCACAGCTTTTTCAAGTTCCCCCATGAAAACTTTTACGAGTGCCTCTATTTAACAACTAGATTATCACCTCATAGAAATCGAGAGCGAATAATCTAATTGTTTTGGTAGAATTCTTACCAAATCAAATCAAATCAAATTATCAAATTTATTATTAAAAGCACATTTACCTAGAAAGTACCAAAAAATGCACTAACCCGCAAATAGCATAGGCTAATCTAGGCGGGTAGTGTAGTTGATTAGTCAAAATAACTCATGGAAAAACTTAATATTTACAAGAGTGATACAATCTAAAGATATACCAGTAATTAATGTATAATAAATCAAGCAAAAAAAAAAAATAAATAAATAAAATAATGATTTTCTAAATTAAAATTAAAATAGTTCCATGTTAGCTAATCATACCACTTATATTTGAAGTTTTTAAAGAGAGTGTTCAAATAACGATATTCAGTTATTTTACGACGTAATATTAAACTTTGCCCCTTAAAAAGATCGCCTGGATTAAATTGGCATTAAAAAGAATGAAGTCGTGCACACGCGCGCATCATTTTTTCAATAATTTCAATTTCTTTTTAGTCAAGAAACCGTAAATGTCCTTCGTTTAGTCTTCTCAGGATTCCAGCCACTGCACACTGATGGCTGATAGTGTGCAATGGCTCAGCCAATCAGATTATAGCATTTGCATTAGTGTACTAGTAGAATTCTACTAAAACTCGTTATAATCCATCAAATCTTTTCGCTAGCGCGATTGGTCTAAACACGTCATGTGATCGAGTATCACTCAGCTAAAACTGGGGGTTATCCGAGATTGTAACCCACCCATTAATTTTTGAGTGATTTTATTGGCTACTTTACGTCACGTGGTATAAACCTCCGGACAGTTATCACGCAATAACCCCCGCTCGAGTGGATATTTGTCCTCCGATTATTTCCGTCGAGGAGAAACATAGTCAGCACAAGAATTTCAACTCTTTTTTTCTCTTATTTAATATGGAAGGAAACCAAACTAGTGTTACGGAGTCTAGCGATGGTGACATTAAAAAACTGATGGTAAGTGCTGTTTTGTAAAGTACAAAAAAAGTCACCAAAATACGATGTCACTGATGTCTTTGAAGGTGGTGACAGTCACGAGAAGACTTTTAATATTTAGTCCTACGCAAATTTAAACCGATTCAGTTTGCAAAATAAAGATTTAATACAATGTGATAACTAACTATAAAATAAACCAACCGTTCACGTCCGACTTTAGCGTGGAGGAGGGAGAGAAAAATTCCAATCTCAATTGAAATCATGGAGCCGGCAGAATTGTCAACCATGCTGAAATCTTTTTTTACGCAGAAGCCAGAAAAGTCAGTGGAAGGAAAACCATAGAGCACAGGCAGACCACTCTATGTGTTCGTGGTTTAATATAGAGAATCTATGAGAGTTATGAAGAAAGCTCTAAAACTTGCACATGTAAATCACATCTCGGTCTAAATATCCCAATAAAGTTAAATGAAACCTTAATCAACTCATGTATGGTGCTTTTTCGCCTTCCTGGGCCGTCTAAAGCGTCTAACAGCGGTTACGGTTAGAAACAAGAAGGAGACAAGGCTTGCAACTTCGCGGCCGTCAGCCGCGACATCATCCACTTCAAATTGGAATGAACGCAAAAATACTGAAAATCTCCCCTGAATGCCGACGGATCTTGATAGATGAGTTTTTTCTCTTCGCCGAATTTGAGCTTCATCCCTCCAACAGTTTCCGAGAAAATCGATGCTGAAGTCACAAATACGGCTTTCTCAATATGATCGGTGCCAAACTCAGCGACCAAAGGAATTCAACGAATGCAGGCCGTTTCAAATCTACCAATCAGCGCTTGGCTTTCCGCGGTTTTTTGGCTTCCGGCGGGAAAACCGTAACCGGCCAAAAGTAATTTCGCTGTAAGACGCTTTAGGCGGCCCAGGAAGGCGAAAAAACACATACAGGAGTCGATTACGGTTTCATTTAACTTTATTGGGATATTCAGACCGAGATGTGATTTAAATGTGCAATTTTCAGAGCTTTATTCATAACTCTCATAGATTCTCTATATTAAACCACGAACACATAGAGTGGTCCATCTGTGCATACAGTTGCAACACTGTGAAAGCCAATTCGTTCCGGGCTAGACAGATTTTCTTTCTGGTTCTCTTCAAAGAAAGCTGTTTTCCATTATTCGGGATAAGTATTCAAGCCGGCAAACGAAGCTCTAGATCCATCACTGAAAGATCTTGCGCGACAGAGATTGATTTCTTTCACAAAGCACAAGCGTCCAATTTCCAGCGAAGACCTTAAAGTCCTCTATGCAGTTTGGTCTAAATGGTCCAGAACGTTTTGCAAATATGGCATGGTTTACAGTAATGCCATTCTCTACTTCGGAAAGAGTGGCCGTGAAAACACACTGTGAAAACCAACGCGAGATGAAACCCGGTGACCTTTAGCTCAAAACAACAACAAGCCGGTTGAAGTACTTCATCTCAAGCGAGAGAGCGACGAAAAATCAGTCCACCTTCAAGTACTACAGATTTTACACATTCTGTGTTTCACAGATGTAAATTCTGAGACTGAAACACATTTCTATCTAGTCAAGTTTTTAAACAGTACGTCGGAATATATGAACCAAATGCGCCAAGTTTTCGAGTTTTTAATCCAAGGGGCGTTACGAGATTTAATTTCACATGACAGCTTGTCAAATTTGGTCCAATCACAGTGGAAATAGAGTTAGTTAAACCAATCAAATTTACTTTGCTCCCTCACGTCAATCAAGCGCATTCGCAATCATATCACCAATGACTTTTTTACCACACTGTAAATCAGAAAGATCTGTTTTAGCCCTAAAAATAGGGCCGATTTGGTGAGTAAAACACAGTCCTTTTTTGGGTCTAATTTGGCTCCCTTAAAATCAAGGCCAATACAGTTCAATTAGCTAGGGCTGATTTGGTCCTTGGGCTGAAATGGGCCCTAACGTGGACTGGAATAGCTTTTTGATGTAGCTTTTTTGGCCCAGATTACGCTCAAATGGCTCCAGGAAGGGCTGAATCAGACTTTCGCCAGCACGGCTGAATTGACACTTTGGGGCTGAAACAGATCTTTTCAATTTTCAGTGCATGTTTACGAGCGGTTTATCTGCAAAATGAAAATTAATGGGAGGGTTATAAAATAAATAAACCCCTTTCTGGCTTGCTCTTATGTTGGCTGACAATGTCCTTGGCTGAGAAATTGTCCTTAAAATTTCACATTTGCCCTCTAAGCTTCGCTTCTTGGCCAAATGTTCATGTTTTGGACAATCTCTCAGCCGCGGACATTATCAGCCGACGTACCAGCCCCCTGAAGGGGTTTATTTACTAAATATCCCCCAATTTTCAAAACGGCTCGCGTTGCAAAAAAGATTTGCAGGATAATAAACACGGTAGCCTCCATTTGGGGCGAAAATATGCTCGGATATTTGTTCTTGGACATTATCAGTTCCTCGAAGCTCACAGTTTTAGCATATTTTCGCGCCAATGGAGACTATTGTTTATATGTCAAGTAGGTGAATGGCGCGATATGGCTACGATATCCTGGTCACTTTCATGGTCAAATTTGGGTACGGAGAACACTGAATCATACCTCTGGTACGCTTTGATGGCAAACTAGGCTCGTTTGGTCCCCTTGTGGGTGTTTTTGCTCTACAAAACTCGACTGACATACCACCCAAGTGTATCAAAAAGGTATAATGTATAAGAACTGGACTTCGTAGACTTCAACTTCTCTCAAGCTTGGTGTGCAATCGGGCAATCATGTGCTCTGAATCAAGTGGCCGAGGATTTATTGCTCCGGCGGCAGGACAGTACACATGTAAATGCTTTTAACTCCATTCGTTAAATCGTGACAGTTCTTCCCATCCTTAATATTATTTTCAGTAGAGAAGGATATATTTCCATTTCGAGAATGTTGACAGACTGTATAAAAGACAGAAAGGATCAGTGTCAACCTATTTAAAATCATCTAATGGTCTAGCGTTAGGATTAACGACTACACATCGAAGTAGAGGTTCGTTTCTTTTACTCGTCAAAAATGCAGTAATTAGGTAACTCAGAAACTATCTAATATCTAGTATAGAAAACTTAGGGGGCAATTATAGAACTAACCCCCCCCCCCCCTCCCCCTCACCCTCTCAAGCAACCCAAAATAGCTTTTTCAATTAGCTGAGGTTTCAAAATGTCAGCCCTATCGCCGAAAAGGACCAAGTCTACATTAGCGTAGTTTGGTGAACCAAAAGCATCTATATCGGTTGTTTGTTTCATCACGATGGCTATTTAAGTGAGTGTATAATTAACAATTATCCTGCGAAATCGCGCGGAATATCGTCTGATACTTAGCCGACGAGGCCGTAGGCCGAGTCGGCTAAAATCAGACGATATCCCGCGAGATTGACCAGGATAATTGTTTTATTATTCAACAAATTGATAACAAAATTGATTTCCAAGCTCGTAACATTTTTAAACCTTTCTGTCGACATTTTTTCACTTCACTTTTTCTTCCCACGTACGAAGCTACGTATATCGCCGGATATCTGTTACCTACGGATGACAGATATCGAGAGCATCATGACCATATTTGGATAGTGTTACAATTTGTTGAATAATAAAACATGATATCTTCACCATCTACCGGTATACTTCGCCCAACTTCCCTCAGGCTTTAAAGCCGGCACATTTCATAAATGCTTTACTTTCGCAACTGCTTAAGTTACGTTCATAGACGCCAACAGTCCATTTCTCATGCCTCATGTTGGCATGCTGTTAATTAGTCAGATCAGCTACCAATACTGCAAAGCTAAAATATTACTGAAATAAAGTCAGAGGTACCCAACGAAGGTTATTATCGAAATCCATTTATTAGTAGCCTAGATGATAAATGGGCATGCGCAAAGGTATTTTCAGTTAATTTTTAACTACCGTGGGAAAAAAATATCCGCTCTTCAGAGCCAGCTAGCAATTATTTAATAGCCATTTTCGCCAGCCAGCATCCGTAGTGTACTGGCTTTTTCCCAGCCAGGAACTTTTGTTTGCCCTTTTTTGCCAGCAATGTTTGTTTTTGTACTGGTTTTCCAGCCAGGAACATTTTTTTACCCTTTTTTGCCAGCAGCATTTGTTTTTGTACTGGTTTTCCCGCCACAACATTTATTCACCCTTTTCTGCAAGATTAATGTTTATTTTTTGTCCCCTTTTGCCAGCCACTAGTTTTTAACCCACAAAATTGGTTTGTGTCCTTAAACAGACAATTCCGGAAAATTAGTTGAAGAAAATAGTGTTTTCCTATTCGTTTTTATCTAAGACAAAATACTTTGTTTACTTTATAACCAATAATGGACTTGTCACTTACCTCAAGATTGAAACTGGTGAACCCATCAATAAATCTGAACGCGAATGGAGCTTGAACCATTTCAGCACAAACACTTTTATCTATTTTTTATAGAACAAAATGTCTCTGAGTAGTTTGAATTCTAAACAAAACTTTTTTAGAACTCATTATCTTTTCAGCTCTTAATGTTTACATTAATGTAAATGTCATTTATATGATCATTATAAAAGACATAATTTAACCATTAATGCCAGTAGGCGTAGTATATTTGACGGACGGGAAGTGAAGATGATTCCACTGCCAGTAACACACAGTCCATTCGGTGAACGGCACACAAAGATAACTCAAAGGCCAACATCGCAGTGTAAGATAATTTTTCTTCCAGAATCTGTTGCATGGATAGCACATTTAGACTTTCAAGTACATGTTGGCGAAGCACAGTCTTTGCGATGAACGGTACAGTTAGATGTTTAAAATTGCCAGCGAGGCACAGTCACTGCATGGACGGCACGATTGGATGCTTGAAATGCCAGCAAGGCACAGTCTATTGGATGGACGACACAATTAGATTTTTCAAGTACCAGCATAGCACAGTCTATTGGACAGACAGCATAGTAAGATGTTTCAATTGGCAGCGAGGCACAGTCTTTCCGATGAACAGCACAGCTAGATGGTTCAAATTTCAGAGGCACAGTCATTGAATGGATTGCACAGGTAGATGTTTCAAATGACAGCATAGCACAGTCTAGTGGATGGACAGCACAGTTGGATGTTTCCAATGCCAGCATGGCACAGTCGATTGGATGGACGGCACAGTTAGATGTTTCAAATGCCAGCATGGCACAGTCTATTGGTTGGAGAGCACAGTGAGATGTTTCAAATGTCAGCATGGCACAGTCTATTGGGTGGACGGCACAGTTAGATGTTTTAGATGCCAGCCAAACATTGTCAGTAATTTCTACTCATTGTCAGTAAGGCACAGACGGCGATACCCAGATTTTGTTGATTTTTTATGTCTGATGAAATGCAAATTAAGATTCAGGAGACGCCTCTTTCAGCAAGAATAAAAAGGAAGGAACTTGCCACTCTGTTGCTTCATAGTTCAGTTGTTAGTGCAACGACCAGGGTGTCAGGTGTGATGGAAAGGAAGAAACTTGCCACTCTGTTGCTTCATAGTTCAGTTCCAAGAGCATCCATCAGATTGTAAGATGCGGTGAAAAGGAAGAAATTTGCCACTCTTTTGCTTCACAGTTCAGTTTCTAGAGCATCGACCATGATGGACGGTGTGGAGGAAAGGAAGGAACTTGCCACTCCGTCCCTCCTGGTTCAGTTGCTAGAGTATCGACCAGGGTGGAAAGTGTGTTGAAGAGGAAGTAACTTGCTACTCTGTTGCTTCATAGTTCAGTTGTTAGAGCATCAACCAGGGTGGAAGGTGTGGTGGAGACGAACGAGCTTGCCACTTTGTTCCTTCATAGTTCAGTTGATAGAGCATCCACCAGGTTGGAAGATGTGATAGAAAGGAAGGAAATTGCCACTCTGTTGCGTCATAGTTCAGTTGTTAGAACATCGACAAGGGTTGAAGGTGCGGTGGAAAGAAAGGAAATTCCCAGTCTGTTGCTTCAAAGTTCAGTTGTAAGAGCATCTACTGGGATGGAAGGTGCGATGGAAGGAAAGAAACTTGACACTTTGTTGCTTCTGATGACCATGTCATGTCCCCATAGAAACCTTCAGAGTAAGTATTTTATTCTATTGTTAAACATGCACTTTGTTAATGATATCTTTGGTATTTTTTGCCTAATTTTCCCAGCAACGTTGAGTTAATATGTTGTCTATTGACGTCTTACATAGACACGATTACCAGTCGCTGTTAGGAAAATTAATCGGCCGCAAGAAAGCGGTGGGAATCAGGCTAGGTTTACGTTGATTTCTTTTGATTTGAAAATTAATTATTTAACCAGCTGTCGTGATGTTTCCATTGTCTTCATTGGAAATCTCTCAATAAACGTTTACGCGAGCGTTCTCTTCACTGTTTGGCCTTGACACAGTGGCAAAGATATCAAAAAAGTGCAATTAAAATTGATTTTCTTCGTTATCTTATAATGAATAGGTGGATATCTAGACAGCAGGATGTACACCGTAGATCTGCCACCATTATCACTATTATACGAGCTCCTCGAGCAGTTATTAATTAGATTGTCACATGGGATAAAACAATTCACTGGTTACAGCTCTTTGATTCGGTTTTCCATAGGACTGAAGTTAGATCCTTTTTTTTGCCGTCAAAAAATCTCGTTCCGGCTGTAAAAAGCCACTACTAACCCGTCTCCTGCAGAATTAAGCTCATTTTGCAAAGAAACGCTTGAAAACAAACATTACCGAAAAACAGGATTGCTTAATAACCTTAATTTAAATACATGTAATATCACTTGTAGTCACAATCATTATTCCACCCGCTTTCAAACAAGTACGCTAAGTTTATCTCTTTTCGAGTCCATTATAAAATAAAGGTTATTACCCGGCTTGACTGTGCTGGGATGCGAATTTTATCTTCGAGTGCTGATCGATGGTAACTCTTAGGAGTCACCGGCCATACTATATCTCAAGGAAATATATGTGTTTTTTTTTTGTATGACGTAAATGCATGGATATCAAGGAAATATACAATTGCAAGACACCTTCGTTTTTTTATTTACAAAAGTACCAAAAACAGTGGCCAACGTAACTGAGGTAGGAGCTGTAATCGAAATGTGAAATTAATATAACAACACACATTCGGTGTTAAAAACGTCCTACTGTCGTTGAGAGACAAAATTATCCCATGAGCGCGCGTTGGATATGAGATGATAGACAGCCAACGAGGCGCGTAGCGCCGAGTTGGCTATAATCATCTCATATCCAACAAGCGCGAGTGGAATAATTGTTTTATTAAAAACGCCCCCAAAATATAGAAAACCAGACTACAATAAAAACAAACAAAAAAAAAATCACGCATACGCCCGCCATTTTTGTAAATCATGGTATAATGGCTCATATACCCTGATGGCTAAGCCAATCAAAACTCTCGAATTGCATTATCCAATGATCCAGTTTGTTAAAATACATCAGTAGGTGAAAGATAACGATATAACGTCCCGACATTTCGGCGACCTCATGAAGTCATTATCAAGGAATGAGTCATGAATGAGAACGAGTCCAAAAGAGACGAGGCCTTTAGAGTTACATAAGTGAAATTGAGTCAGACAAGACTTCAGCGCCGATCGAATCTGTTTGTACATTCAAGCGTGGTCTTAATTGTACAGCATTTCATTAATTAATAAGTCAAAATTATTTTTGCTGTTTTTTTTTTTTCCAATTCTTTGGAAAACAACAACAACAAGAAGGGGATCCGTGAAAGGGTGTGTCCACCATCCTCCTTACATAACCCGCCTGGTCATCAGGCTTTCAAGGATCAGGATATTCGCCGACATTTTTCAGTAAGACTCGCAACACTACATCGTTAGCTTTCAGTTGTTTACCTTTAAAAAATAATAACACAAATTAGTCTGGCATTTTGATTGGTTCTTAGACAGATAGATAGACACTTTAACTTAAAAGTAAAAATCGAAAGGTAAAATTTTCAGGGTAGTCATTCTAGGGAGGTTACAAAGCATCTCTGCTATCAATAGGAGCCCTGAAGCTATTACTTGACATACAATTTTTAGTTATGATCAATTGAAGGACAGACGTTTAGATGAGGTCATTAACAGGTTTTTGTTTCTTTATTATATAAAAAGACGGCAAAATGTCTTAGCACGGCAGTGACACACTCAGCCATCGTCTTGCATGCTACGTTCACTTTCACGTCATCTATGTTGAGTTACTGAATAGTTACAGACGCACAGTTCATGTTTATGATGTAAATCAAATCAGGCTCTTCGAAATAGAAAGTCAGCCACTGTTTTTTTTTTGCTGTTTTTGAAAGGTTTCATTTGAATTGCATGCTTTTTAACAAAGAATTTAACTATAGCATACTGTACATTAAACCAGCATTGTGCGTAGTTTTACTATTTTCCTCTTTTTATTTTTTATTGTGTCTATATTCTGTTTGTAAATTTAAAAGAAGTGTTATCATTGCATTCGTGCCCAGAGCCCGAGCATTTCGGTCAGTAGGCATCGGAGTGCAACATCGCCATGTTTAGACGAAATCAGAAAACAGTAGTGTTAGTTTGATTGTGCGCATGCGCTCAATGATCGCAGTAACTAATTCCCGCTCACGTGCAGATTTTTCCGTGCAGATATTAATAATCAATCAATCAATCAATCAATAAATAAATAAATAAATAATAATAATAATAATTGTATTTGTTTTCGTTTCACTGACAAGCACATCTAGACAATTCGACTTGAACTATTCTGACGCAGGTTTTAGCAACTTCTGATAATTTCCTTTTTCCTTAATTTTAAGTTTAAAGCACAGCTGAGTTAACGATGTTTGGCAAATACACACTAGGAAGCAAAGATGACTCAGTGCGGAGTACTAGGGCTAATGAATATGTAAATGGTTTGTTGACAACGGGAAGTTCTAAGTCTCTGATGCTTCCGTTTGGTGACTTGAAACGAGAGGTGAATGACAGGAATACATTTAAAGTTTGCGAGGTCAAGTAAATGTAATTATTATAGCATTTAGCTGTATAATTTTAGCTCAGTTTTAGTGTGACTTTCACTCGGTTGCAAAGAGATTCGCGAAAACTGTTATTTTAGCCATTTACAAACCAAAAACCTCCTAAAATTTGAGCGAGTTTTAAATATTAATTAGAAAGAGATAGAAAAGCTGGCCGAATGAAAAGATAACATACGGGATTCATTGTACAAAAATATGGTTTTTTTTTTTTCATTCTTTGTTAAAATCAAGCAATTCGAACGAAACCTTTGAAAAATAACATTGAAGGATCTCCTATTTCGAAAAATCTGACTTATTTACATGACAAATAAGAACAGTTTTCTTTAGGAAACTAAAGCAGGCCATTTCTTTCGATATCTGCGGGGTTCTTATTACAAGCTCTCACAAAGTTAAACAAAATAAAATAGTCAAAGCAGTTGATTGCATTAATAGAGCTAGGAAGGGTGCAAAAGCGATCGAGAAAAAAAGAAATGTCACATCTGTTTATTTGACCTCCAACTAAACACTTGTATTTGCAAAGCGGGCTGCAAAAGCTGAAATGAAAAAAAACAAAAAACAAAAAAAAAACCAGAAAAAACAGACAAAACGTGGTTTAAATTTGATAGCGTGTCGCAGGAGTGTTGCCTTTTTGCCATTTCGCCGAGTACATCGCTTCGACATAATCGTGAATGAATAAACAAAATCATTTCTTTGATATCAAAATCATTTAAAAATACCTTGGAAACCATATGTCACTTTTTCGTTCGCTCTTGTGAAGTAATCAAATAGTTATTTAAAATTCAATTAGTTGTACTTCGCAAAGCATCGTTGTGTTTGAGGAAAAAGAAAATTATGCTGGTAACAAAGTGATCGCGACTGGAGGAAAATTCTCGCTCCTACTTGAAGGTGGGCGTTAAAACAGAAGAGATTTGGAGGCAAACGCTCACTCTTTCGCATGTTCTTTGACCGAGCATCAAGTACAACCGACAAGATACTTTGCTGTATAATTATTAGTTCAGAAAATAAGTAGAATTCGAACGTGTTTGCGGCATAAATGGACTTTGCTGCCGAACTTTCTTCTGAAGCATTCATCACTTATTATTTCACAGTTTTGCTGAAGCAGGCATGAGGTACACAAGCCCACATAGAGGACGTTTGAATTAAGGAACAAGCTTAGTGAAAGTAAAAATGTCGGACGCTAAAGCTTCGCCAATTGTCGGACAAGAAGTTTGGGCCGCGGTGTCGGTGGTGTTTTGTGTTGCCGTTATCTTAGTGTTTTTCTTTATTTTGTGCTGTGCTTACAGAAGGCATCGAAGAGTTCGGGATTTAACAATGTTCACAGCTCCAGTGTTGGATGAATTAGGAAGCCATTCAGCGCCGTGGCTTGTTTCAAATACAAAAGAAAAACATGAGCCTGATATAAAGCGGACTTCGGGAGTATGAAGAGGAAGCACTGAAGAATTCTTTAATACTCGTCGCATGTTCAAAGCTAAGTGGCTTCAAAAACTTGTCTGAGAACACAAAGGAGCAATGGAAAAGGTGATTCATGGCGACCACAAGAAAGGAACACTTAAATCCACGCAATTTAAGCGCCTTATTTACATTTACGAGCACGCTGACTGTGAGTTCGCGCCTCGGGTCGTTTTAAGTTTTTAAGCTAATGAAAAATTTACATGTCTGACAATAGTAACCTTAAGAATATTCAAAACTTTATTTCTATATATTCAAGTCAAAGATCAAAGGAATATTGAAGCGGAAACAGTACAGTTATGTAATATTAAAACTATACATGGCATCAATGAAGAGTAGCTAGGATACATGATGAAACAGTTGCTCGCAGTGAGTCTATTTAAATTCTTCGCTCCAATTTTCCCTCTTTGTCTTATTTTTCGCTGTATTTTTAAGCATTTATTCGTGTGTGTCTGTTGCGCTCAAAAAACATTTTTCGGCAACTGTACAAGCAGAAAAGTGATGCAACTGTCATATTTTTCCTAACGCTTCACTTTAACCTGCGTAGGTCATTTATTCCGCAACATGTTGTTGACTCAACTAAAAGCCTGCAATCTACGTTTTCGTAGCTTTGACGGATAAAACATTTTGACTTTGCAATGTACAAAAGCGTGTTGCCATCACTAAGAATTTTGATTAGCACTGAATCTAATAAAAAAAAAATAGCCGACAGCGAAGTTTTCGTAAAGCTGTTTATAGTTTAATAAAGTAATTTTTGCAAACAGAAAAAAATGATTTGTCTCCGTGAGACAATTATATTACCATTTGCTTTGGTCTTTTTTAATTGAAAGGAAAAAAAAGAGTTTTGACATATCTAATTAAATCTTTTAAAAGGACGTTAAAAGTAAATTAATATCTCGGTTAAAACGTAACCGAACTGAGAAAGGGATATATTGTTTTCACATTCTGTTCATCTAATTCTTTTATTTGTGCTCAAACCTTTTCATGTTCCACGTACGATACAAATTTATGCTAATAAAATGGTAAACGTAAGTACATAGTGATTGGATTGCCTTAATGTGGAAATCCGAGCTGTTTCTTTTGACAATTGGTTGGACATACTTGTCATATAGGGTACAGACCCTTGGGAAATTAATTTGGCTTTCCTTTCAAAAAGTCTTTATCTTTCATCTGATGTAGTTTTATCGTGATCAAGATATTTATTTAAATAATTTGTGATCCTCAGCGCAAGGTATACACCTTATTCCAAATGATCGCGATTATAGTATTCTTTTGTTTCTTGCAAATTAGCCCTTGGTGGCTCGTTCTTAAACTCGAAATTCAAAAGAATATTTTCCCTTCAACGAGGCAACAAGGGCTAATTTGTAAGTAATCTAAATAGTCCTAAAATTGCGGCCATTTTGAAATAAGGTGTATTTTATCGCGTTTTAATTGAAACGTAAACTATTATTCCGTCTATCCGACGCCCCTAAGTCTATCTTTGGCGACTGACTAGTTCCTAGCCCCCAATCGAATTTCGTTAGAAAAAGTTGCGAAAGCAGTAGAAGACGGCTGGGAAAGGTTCAAAACCGTCATGTTGTCGCAGGCGCCAGTCTCCCGTTACAGTCACCAAGCAGAAAAGGCTATAAGGACTCTGGTAGGTATTTTGCAGTTTATGTACGTTTACACCTGGTATCAGTGTTACGCGCAAAGGCGACCGCTTTCGACAATCTTTTTACATGCTATGTGAAAGGCTGAAAGACCGTTTAACCGTGAAACTGGTATTCTTTTTGTTATTAGTAGAGTTCTACTAGTTGTTATTAGTAGAGTTCTACTAATGCCAATGCTGCAATCTGATTGGCTAAGCTACTCGTATACTATAAGTCATTAGAGTACCGTTGGCTGCCTGTCGTCCACGAAATGCGATGTTTTTATAGTTTTTTCCGAAGTTTTGGAAGGAATTTTAGATGTAAACGGGTAATTAAATTCTTGAGAAGACTAAAAAAAGTACATTTACGGTTTCTTGAGTTTAAAAACTTGAAAATATTGAAAGAGCAGGTACGCGCGTAAACAACAACTGCAAATTTGCCAAGGACAGTTTGATACGTGCAACTTTATTGGGGGTCAGGTTCAATAATGCGAGGGAAATCATTGAAAACCGTTATTTCCGTTAATTTCAGCTAGAATTCTACTAAAACAATTAGATTATTCGCTCTCGATTTCTATGAGGCGATAGTTGATTCAGCCTTCGGCCTCATCACCTATCACCTCACAGAAGTCTCGAGCTCATAATCTAATTGTTAATTAGTGAAAGAAATGGCAAATAAATAATAATTGCTGAGCTCAAATGGCTGAAGGAGGTTGTGGACTTTGCATATTTCACGATTTATGAGATAAATTACACGGCCTTAGTGCAGTCAATCGGCTCTCAATAACAACTTAGCTTCTAGTAGGATTTTGCCGCCACCGCTTTCAATATTCCCAAGATGTAAACATTCAAAAAAGTCGATTTATCTCTCATGGAATGACTTTCTAATACTCCTAACTATGGTTTGATGTCAAAAAATATATCTTTCATCACTAAATGTGGGAAAAAGTTTGAAAAAGACCAGAAATATAAATCCCTGGGGCTCAGCCAAAATCTGCTGTTGATCCAAACGAATGCGCACTCTGTTTTTTGTCTAGGCCAGTCCATGCCGTTCAACTGGGATACGTCACCGAAATTAATTGACCGCGAAAGCCTGGGAGAAAGCCGTACAGGTGCTAGGCAAAAAAAGACTTATGAAGTCCAGTGCAGAATGAATGTGGATTTCGCATATAGTGGGCTTTAATTGAAACTTGACGCGCCAGATATTGCGCACATATATTTACAGAAAAAAAAGTACATTACTTCTCTAAACTGAGCAAAAAAGAAAACAGACAATCAAACAACAACAAAAAAAACTGTAAACAGACAAACAAAAAACCCTGCAAACTTGAAACGTGGAAAGGATGACGGACGTTTAAGATCGTTCCAATGCATTACTCGATTTACATAAATCACAATACAGTTAAACAACTGACGAAATAGAAGCACGATAAAGTATGGGTGACGTCCCAATGTCAAGCAAATTCTTCTCACTTTCCTAAAGCAGGTCAAAACAAAGTAATATCACTGCAAAATGAGAATTCCTTTCTTCAATTCTATTAAATTACCCGACTTTTTAAGCAATGCCTTTTAACTCGGAGTGATTCCTCTTGAATGCGAGTACAAACTAACCTAGAGTTGGCCTGATTCAGAGGTATCTACTAACTCAGTAATTGCTTTCTATATACAGCAATGGCTTAACCTTTATGGGATCTGTTCTAAACAGGTATTTTATATTGGATTGTTTCGACAGTATGTTTCCAAAAATCTGAAGGACTTGCAAGAAACGTTGGATATCTTTTGCTTGTGAATGAAATAGTATAGTATGAAATGTCTTAAGAGCATTGATAAAATATAACTCACCAAGTTTACAGCGAAATTCAAGGACACTGTAGAAAAATATTTTCTTGGAACTGAACAATAACATGATATGCTCATAAATACTTAAGATGGAAAAAATGGTTTCCATCTAAAATAATTAAATGCAGGTTAATGTCAGACAACTTCCAAAACAGCGCATCTCTAGACATTAAGAACTCAAAATTTGCCATGATCAATTCCTGAATAATCAGTATCGTCAATACAATATGTTAAAAATAACATCAACTTTATAACAATATATTGTGAGTAGTCCTACGTGAGCAAGGACTTAACTTTCCAATTATCAAATAAAAAGAGACTCCGTGGATAGGAATCTATTAAAACAAAAAGCTTTGGAAGTCAAAACAACCAAATATGTTTTTGAGATGCTTATTTTCTGAAGGCAATTATGCAAAGGTTATTGCCCGCTTCACTTCATAGCAACCGTCGTTATTTTCAGTTATTCCACTATTTCTAAATCAGTCTTGTTTAAAATCATACATGTTGCCGCCGAACAGTAAAGTTGTAAACGACTTAGCAAGCTGGAATGAAAGGAAGAAAGTTTCTTCACGGGTTAAACATACCATTTTATTAAAACAAAGCAAAACTTGAGTCATAATTCGTCCTCACCCTCGAAACCAAGCTTTCTCTCCGTTTAGTAGAAGCGGTCTGTTTAAGCTCGTATTAAATCTTTAACCGTTTCTAAATATATTTGTTTATAGATTGCACAGATACGTCTCAAGCGTTATATACCTCTTACTAGACCGTAAGCAAGAAGTCATTTTTTCCAGTCGTATATTACTCGCCAATCGGCGCGTGCGTGTCACTTCTTTGCATGTGACAACAGCTTATTTAAAAGAGTTTCTCATCTAACTAGTCAGGTCTGTAGACCGTTTATTAAGGGTTTCAGTAAACCTGGGCTTATACATCAAAGCAAAGTTAACAATATCAACTATTGCGTTTTTGCTATAACAAAGATTTAGCTTGACATAACAATTCGTTGCAGAGATGTTTAGGTTTATTTTGTATCCGGAACAAACTTGAGCAGCTCTTAGGGATCATTAATTAGCTTAATAAGGGTTATTATTCTGAAACCGTCACAGGAAAGCCGTAGATGCTCCTGAAATATGGGCGCACGTTCTTTCTAAATAAGCAATTTGGTCATTCCGATTCTATACATAGTTCCACTTTTTTTAAAATATCAACTACAAGACCGTAAGCAAGAAGTGTTTTTCTCCAGTCGTATATTCCTCGCCAATCGGTACGTGCGTGTCACTTCTTTGCATTTATCTAAGTAGTCAGGTCGGTAGATCGTTTATCGAGGGTTTCAGTAAACCTGGGCTCGCACATCAAAGCAAAGTTAGCAATACCAACTATTGCGTTTTTGCTATAACAACCAACAAGCTTGACATAAGAATTTGTTGCACTGATGTTTAGGTTTATTTTGTTTCCGGGAACAACTTGAACAGCTCTTAGGGATCATTAATTGGCTTAATAAGGGTTATTATTCTGAAACCGTCACAGGAAAGCCGTAGATGCTCCTGATATAAGGGTGTACGTTCTTTCTAAATGAGCAATTTGGTCATTCCGATTCTATACATAGTTCCACTTTTTTTAAAATCCCGATCTTAGGCTTTTTTCTGGCATGTTCATCGTAAGAAAAATGTAATTCTTACAGCCTCGCTCACATCGTTCAGGTTTTGGCTTAGATGCGCCGGAGGTTTAGGGGTTCTTATTTTTCACAGTAACTCAAAACATTTTTCTATAAACTGTATATTGTTAGGTTTATTTTCTTATCTGAACTGTTGTGAGTTAAGATACTACACAACAACTACGATCACGTTTCCCTGTCAAAAAGAACACTCATGTCCAATACACCCGATCCGTAACGGGTCGCAAAAGGGGTGACGGTTCGCGACGGATCGTGACGGATTACCGGGTAGTTACGACCCGTCACGAATCGTTACCGACTGTCTCGACCGTCACACCGGAAGGTCATGTCGCGAAAAGGGTTAGCGGAAGTGAACTTCAGGTAATGTACACCTACCTCTGAAAAAGTCGGCGGATCGTGACGATCCGAGACGGGTCGCCAAGTTGGTGCGGACCGCGACGATCCGAGACGGCTCGTGACGAACCGTCACAGTGGTGAAGCAACCATGCACGCGCACAGCCGTGAAGCAACCATGCACGCTAATGATGAGTTTAACAAAAATAAATAAGCGAAAAAGGTGTGTGAATATTCCTCGTTCTAAAAAAGGCGCCCACAAACATAACGAAACCCCCAGACACTTAAGCGGCCAACACAGATACACAATAAACAGGCAATATTCCTCGTTCTAAAAAAAAGAGCCCACAAACATAACGAAACCCCAACACAAATACACAAACAAACAGGCGAATGAAGTGTGTGATTGATAACGAAACCCCCAAACACTTAAACGGCCAACACAAATACACAAATAAACAGGCAATATTCCTCGTTCTAAAAAACAGAGCCTACAAACATCTGAAACATAACGAAACCCCAACACAAATACGCAAATAAAAAGGCAAATGAAGTGTGTGATTCCTCGATCTAAAAAAGACGCCCACAAACATAACGAATCCCCCAAACACTCAAGCAGCTAACACAAATTAAAAGCGAATGGACTGTGTGAAGATTTATTGTTCTAAAGCGGAAAGGCGGCCACAAACACAGTTGTAAAAGAAAGAAGCACGCTAATGATGAGTCAGATAACACAAATACATAGGCGAAAAACGTGGGGACTGTGTCAATATTTCTCGTTCTAAAGAAAGGCGGCCACAAACATTCGCACAATTGGAAAGACGCACTCTAATCATGAGTCAAACATAAATCAATAGTCGTTTCGATACAAGTCGTTTCCATACAAATCGAAGTCATTTCGATACACATGTAAAGTCGTTTCGACACACATCTAAAGTCGATCCGATACAGACTGAAGTCGATTCGATACAAACTGAAATCAATTCGATACAACCTCCAATTACCTAAACTATAGTTTTGATTCGCTAAAGAAACTTTGCTACTAAAACAGTGGTTTTCCTATTTGTTTAGGGTCAACGAAAATCTCTTATAAGGCCATTTCCTTTTTTTCTCCGAAAACCTTTGTATTTTTCTGCCCAATCACAGAGCAGCAAGACTAGGAGCCATTTCGCGTCTCCATACATACATACATACACACATACATACATACATACATAAACTTTATTTTATCTCGAATTTAAGAGTAGCCTTTATAGCTAATTTCTCCGAGAGAAAACTAACAAATAGCAAAATATGACAACAAAAAATAGACAATAACATTATAAAATACAATTCTGTGAAATATTTACAATTAAAAGCTACACCTTACATATATCCGAGCCAGTTGTTCGCCATATATGTTTACTCGAAGAAATGTAGGGGAGATCGTTCGACATATCCGCTAGAAACTCGCCGCAAATACGCTGGAACTTTCGCAGGTATCGTAACATTAGCGCATTTAACAAACTGGGAGTTTTTTTACACTCTTCGATGTCGATAAAATTTTCGGCGTTTCGGAATATTTTCGCCGCTTTCTTGGACGAAATGGATTTTTTCCCAATATTTCTTACATCACTTACTGTGACTGAAACTTTTCCAGTCCTGAGTAATCTTTCATCGCATTGGCTAGCCAGGTATGTCAAACTCTCACAATTCTGTTTCGAGCGGGATATTAGTCGGTCATGCAACATGGCTTAGTTTTATTGTGGCATTTTCCAGGATTGGAAAGTCCTCAGTGGAACAAGGCTACTGGTCCTGGAAAGTGCTGAAAATATATTAAACTCAAGGCAAAAATATGAAATGTATGGCAGACAGTAAGGAGAATAAACAGTGAGATCTTGGGAGTAAATGGATTACTCATTTTAGAGACCTTCAAAATTCAATCTGATTCCAGGAAAAGTCCTATAGAGATTGGTTTATATAGAAAAGGGTAGAATTTTTATTTCGTCAATTACACATTTTCCTCAGCATAAATGATTGAAACTTGAACAAGATATATAATTGGAGTTACATTAGGTGATGGAGCTTCAATCATTACTCTGTTACAGATTAACCTTATGGCTTACTTAAAATAACAAATAAGTAAATATTTGTCTTTGAAAACAGCTATTGTGGAAAAGATGTCTTTCCTGGGCAGCCAACTGGATTTGGAAAAAGGATAACCGACATTTCAAATTTTGCCTTCTGTGAAAAAGTCTTTGGATAGAATTTCGGTATCACCTTTAGTTATTGTTGTTTGCCCAGTTACAATGTTTTGCATTTCTTGGGTGACAATGTATGCTGCAAATGATGCTGCTGAGAACTTGATCTGTTCATGAAATCATCACAGGATTCCGGGACCACTAGGATGTGTGCCAGCCGAAAACACAGAGCTACCAGCTGCTGAATTGATTCCAACTGTTAGTGAGGCAATAAAAATGTTTTAACAAAGAGGAGGCAGCCTGGCATGTGATGCAACTTTTGGCACTGATCGTCTGGTAATGAGGGCTGCTCTAATCTAATCTCATGAGAGGCTGTTTTTCAGTATGCAACCTTCATATTTATTTAATTTGCTGATGGTGTGCATGGTCAAAATCATGGCTTAAGAAGATTAATTTCGTACTTTTTAGGTGTAACAACTTATGTGGCAGGGTATTCTAACTGAGTGAGTGAGTGAGTTTATTTATCTCGGAATGTTTTTTTGGGGTACTCCTTTTGCCTATGATTTTGGAGCAGAATTTAATAAAATCTTAGTTTCTGCTGAACACGAGAAAACAATGTTGTGATGGCTGAACCTACTAATAGGCTATAAACTCATATGCTAAAAGAAGAATTGATGTTAATTTCCCATAAATCAGGTGTTAACGTTGTTAATAATAATCAAACAATATCATATCACAATCTTGTTGTACATGAACTCATCACCAACTAAGTACTATTTGATTGCATTAAATAGTGTTTTAATTTTTCTGACTTATTGGTTTATGAAACATCCATGGAAAAGTACCAGAAAGTTACAGCAAACATGATTCACATCTGAGACTGTGGGGTGGGGAGTTTGAAGAGGAATCAAGAAGTTTAAAATTATTGTTTAACCCAGACATACCAAATTATGTTACATGAATCTTCTACCTAGCACAAAAGAAAGAAAACATCCTCTTCCCCTACAAGTACTAAGATTAGTGACCTGAACTTGATATGTTGATGTTGCAATATTCTGTTCTTAATGCCAAATGTTATTATAAATATTGTATGTAGTAATATTGTAAATCTTCCTCCTCACTTCTGACAGTAGTGTTAGTTGTGTGCGGTATGGGAAGAATATTTGATAGAGAGAGAGGGTCTAATAGAGAAGGGGACTTTAATTAGCAAAACAAAAGCAGGTGGTCAGTTTACCACTCAATATTTGTAGGTCTTGAACAGGGTAGTGTTATGTTGAAGATTAAATATCAATTATTTCTGCACACCATTACCAGTGACTGTCATGTTCCGCTCAGGTTATGATTGATGTGTGAAGATTTGTTTGGATTAGCATACTAAGACTGCACTGGTAATACTGTTGTTTGATTTTGTTTTGATAGAAAACAGGTGGAGGGAAGGGGATTATTAAGGGGGGAAGGGGTAGCTTAACACAGGATTTACGGTATCGTGAATTTTATCTTGAGAAAGGAGAAGTTATTATTATCACTTATTATTCTGTTTTAGTTTTAAGGACGTCCCCATTTTATGACCCACCCTTCTGGGGATTGCATAATATTGACCCTCCTCCATTGCCTGCTTGGGATAAAAGTAACTGACACAAACTGAAGAGACCTTTGAAGATTTTTGGATTATTTCTTTGTTGGGAGGCCGCTGGGTGGATGGGCTATGATGCAGAAGGAAAGTGTCAGTTTCTTGCAGAATCTTAATTGTACTTCCCATAAAAACTGGCAGGATGTTGTATGCGTCTGTGATGCAAGCAAATCCTGCTCCAACTATTTATTCTTAGACCTCTGTTTTAGGTTTATTAAAGATAATTTAGAGAGTTAAGTTATTAAATATTTCTGTTGAACTTGTTTTTAAATCACTCTGCATTTACTGAGCTATGACGGAATCTGTTTGCAAAACAATAATAAATAACATCGAAATTGCAATGTGTTATGTTAATACAGCTAACACACCAGAGCTAAAAAGCAAAGTAATAACTTTAAGGCACTTGTGTCAAAATTAATATTTTCGTAGTAGTATACAAATGATTGAGTTCTAAAAGTTGGGTCAGAACAAGTCGAGACTTGCAAAGGCATAGTCATGAGCAGGAATGTATTAACTGTAAGCAAAAATAAGAACAGTAATCTAGATTGTAAAATTCATTAATTATTCATGAGCGTGCAAACCAATCCCAGCACAATATTCAGATCACATGTACACAACTGTAAACCCCAATACAAATCAACTGTCTGAAAGCTCGGGGAGGGATTGAATAGGTAGCAGGGAAAGGCTGGGGTTGATGAATTATTAAACAGTAGAATTAACTTTTGATACAAACTCCTGCTCAGCTAATTAGTATTCATAAACTTTTGATACAGATCTCTACTGATTAAAATGAATAACAAAATGGACATATTTTCATCATAGAATTTAATGCGATGAAATATTGCTTCAAAGAATGTCGTTTTACCTCCTGTCACTTTTCTCCATTATGTTAAACGCCTTTTCTCCTTGTACGTTTCCCAAATGGCGATTAATGCCGCAAACAAGTAGGTACAGCGTCTTAGGAGGGTAGCGTTCCCCGGTTTGCTTCGCAACTTCACAAATGAATTTGCAGAGCCAGAAGTTTAAACTGTCGGCGGACATGTGCTCGAGTGGGACTGACAAGTCCTCGACATTGGTCGACTCAAGTCCGTTGCCTCCAAATGTTTCCAACTGCGCTTTTTTGTTCATTCTCGTATTCTGCCAGGCAGTAAAAACGTTCACCGCCCATTTTGTATTGTACTTGGCGTTTTTAGGTACGGTTTCAGACAATAACAAAATTTCTTCCTTTTCAGTTTTCGGCGGACGAAAACGAACTGTTGCCATACTGGCGATTTGGCAGTGACTGAAAATTTAGAATATTTCTATTATTGTCTCATGCACTGTCTCCTGTGGGACGTACAGCATTTTGGCATCCATGTCACAAAACAATACTTTGCATTCAATTTATTGTTTTCCTTTCGCAAGTAGGTGAAAATATTTGCGTCCGATGTGTATGGCATTCTGGCATGCATGTCCAATGAACGAATCCCATAACAATACTTTGCATTCAATTTAATGTATTCATTTCCCAAGTAGGATAAAATATGAGCGTGAGATCTGTATGAACGTTTACAATGGCTCGCCTATCGGCTCGCCATTGTAAACGCCCATACAGATCTCCCGCTCATATTTTATCTACTACTAAGAGACTCAGTGTTTGATAACAATGTACTATATTTCTTGAACTATAGAAAACCTCATTATTGGTTTATATGTTTCTTACATTCAGATGCACCCAATGTTCAGGATCAATTTCCTAACCATTAAATAAATGTTTATTTGAAATTATAATCCGTGGTAACAATGTTGTGATGACAGTAACTACTTAGGCGCAAAAAATACCAAGTGGTCTTTAATTAGTGAGTAAATCTGACAAGCAAAGGCTGTGTCAGTAGGTTGTTTACCTACTGTAGTTTTTCCTTTTTTAGTTTTTACTTGTGACTTAGTTTACTAGTAAGTAATACCTAACATACCTGCCTGGCCCTTACGATGAAAGATTACTCAGGATTTGAAAAGTTTCAGTCACAGCAAGTGATGTAAGAAATATTGGGAGTTAATAGAGTTAAGGCCTGTTCAAACGAGAAATGTTTGACGACCAAACATCATCAAACATTGTCTGGTGACCAAACATGCTGATGTTGAATTGGGTGGCCAAACGGTTCAAACATGTTTGATCAAACATAAGTTAAACTCGACAAGCAAAGAACTATGGGCCACAATTTACACATCGTAGTTCGCTTAACGGCGAGATTCCAATATGGCGGAATGTGCGACTTCGCAGGTTGCGATTGAAAGGTTCAAATTAAAGAAGAGATAGTGACTATAATGCTTTTTGACATATTAGAGGAGGATGGAATAAGGGAAAATAGACGAGGGAAGACCAGGGGCTGGACAAGAAGAAGAGAAGAGAAAGGATTCTACAGTAATATCCTACAGAAACTGATGATCGAAGATGCTCTAGGTGACCGCGAAATGATGCGAATAACTTGAGAAGATTTTCTCGAGATACTGATGCTTGTTGAACCTGCATGCATTACAATAGATTTCATTGTCATTCCTTTCCTTTGTTTTCCTTAAAGACTCGGCGTTTCTTCGGTTTCAATCTCCCCAATTTCAGCAACGTTCACCGAAGCTTCTTCTTCGTTCGCTGAACAAGCGACGTACGTAAAAAAGAGGCGGTATCTATGGATACAGGCCGCTAAGCAAGCGTGGTACGCATGCGTGCACCAAACATGTTTGATACGGCTGTCCAAACGAACAAAAATCGCCCATCAAACATGAGAACAAAAGAAATGTTTGAAGTTGTCTGATCGAATGTTTGATGGCTTTCAAATTTTATCAAGCTTTCTTGTATAAAAATCTTCTTATCACCTTGTCTGCCCTCACCAATGACATCAATGGTTAAATTCATCAACTTAGATCTTGCTTTTTAATTGTCATCTCTCACACGACGACGAATAAATTAATGATTATGGGAGAAATCGCACTATCGTTTCTACTTCGGTGGGATATCGAGATATCTGTATCTTCAATCTAAGCATCAACGATTGAGCAGTTTTTTTTTTTTTTTTTTTAACAATTTCATTTATATCTTCGCCTGAAGAAGTAGGAACTCCTCTGATTTCCAGACAATCAAGCCTCATGTATTATTCTTGTTCATCATGAGCCGCCTTCATTTGGTTGAAGC
>JAHPZR010000354.1:25000-40091 GCA_019787425.1 Platygyra sinensis | reverse complement strand
CGGTTATTACGACGTATTGCGATTTTCATCGCCGTGTCTTCTCTATACCATGGGTTCTTTGTAGATTTGTTTACTGATTGGGTTTAAAATACTCACGAATCTTTCCAACATGAACATGATGAACTTTCACATTTCGCTTCTTTCCCGAGAAAATCCTCCGTGTTATGTGATTACTGCTCTTTGAAGGCGACGAAAGGTAACAGCACTGAATAAAATGAGCAGCAATGCAACGCCATTGCAGACATTTTGTCAAAGTGATCGTCTTGTAAAATTTATAAGGTCAAGAAATCCTGATCACAATTCTCAGAAATCTTGGCTCATCACAAAGTTACTTTTAGAAGTCAAGTCAAATAAAAAAAGAAGCTCTGTGATTGGCCAGCATAACAAATTCAGGGACTCCTGTAAACCTTTCAATCATTTTGCGAAACAAAATATGATTTGAATACTACAAGGTAAGGTCAAGCTAAACTGATCACAATTCTTAGAAATCGTATACGTGTCAAACGCTTCTGTAAACAATTTCTGTGATTGGCTAATATTATTAGACGCTCGATCACAAGACTTTTGTTATTGTTGGGCGCTTTTCCAACTCAACTTTAAACCCTCCCTGTTTTCCGCCTTCAATTATGGATTTGAAAACCTTGCTAAACAATCTTCATGAAGAAGTATCCTGTTCTGTGTGCATGACCACATTCACAGATCCGAAACAGCTGCCATGTTTGCACAGCTTTTGTCTTCACTGCTTGAACGGGATTCTACGGACGAGTGGCCGCCATGATATCATAACTTGCCCAGAATGTAGAAGAGAGAGTAGAGTCCCAAGCTGTGGAAACCTGAAGGACCTTCCGACCAATTTTCGAATCAATCGTTTGCTAGATGTGTTAACCATCAAAGAGTGCAACACTACAGGTGTCAAATGTGGAAACTGCGACAAGAAAAGCTCCCACAGTTTGTACTGCTTCCAGTGTTGTGCATGCTGGTGTGACGACTGTATTACCGGGCACAACATAATCCGCGCTAATAACGAACACCGAGTGTTGGCGATTAAAGACTTCCAAGATCAAGACATCGAGGACGTGTTAAAGCGACCAGCATTTTGTGGAAAGCCAGGACACGAAAAGAAAGAACTGGAATTCTTTTGTAGAAACTGTGAGGAACCAATTTGCAACTCTTGTGTTGCAACAAATCACGACGGCCACATCAAAATACTTTTGGAAGAAGCGGCAAATGAAAAAAAAGCAGAAGCGAAGTCTGTGATTGAATCTCAAAAGGAAAAGGCCCAACAGATGAGAAATGAGATCTTTCAAGTTGACCAAAAGTGTGCAAAAATCCAAGAAGAAATCGCCAATGTGAAAAGGACCGCGCAACAGTTTGCTGATAACATGATAGCCGTTATCGAGGCAAAGAAGGATGAGATCTTTAATGCGGCTGAGAATCAAGGAAAGCAATCACTCAAACGACTGGGAAAACAAAAGAGTGAGATTGAACAACAAGCTCAAAAGATCGAGACAGGAGTCGAAAAAGCTGGATCACTTCTGGAGCGAAGCGCAAGCGCCGAGATAGCCCAGTTCGATAAGACATTAAAAACAATCTTTCAGGAAGAAGTCAGGCGTGAAGAAGAAGAACAAATCACCTGTGACCTTGAAGGTCTTCGACGATTAATATTCGTGGAAAACAAAACATTGCTGGAGAAAGCAACCACTGAAGGAATCGGATCTTTCAAAACCCTCTTGAACAAGACTGAAGCGCAGCAATCAAATGCCGAAGGAAAAGGAATCAGTGAAGTTATCGTTGGACTTGAAGCACAGTTTGTTTTGACAACTAGAAACGCTGAAGGAGAACAATGTTATGACGAGCGTGACTGTGTAACAGTGGAAATCAGAAATCAGCAAGGACTGGACTGTGCGACAAAAGCGCGAGTTCAAGATAACAAAGACGGCAGCTACAAGATAAGCTACTTCGCCAGAGAAACTGGAAGATGCCATTTATCAGTGAAAGTAAACGAGGAACACGTCCATGACAGCCCATTTGCGACTCAAGTCAAACCCAGACAGTTCACACCCGTGCTATCGTTCGGTCAACGAGGTTCAGCTGCTGGAATGTTAAATGAGCCATGGGGAGTGGCAGTGAATGAACATGATGAAATTGCAGTGACTGATAGTTTTAACGACAGAATTCAAGTATTCAGTAGTGATGGAACTTACTTAAGAACGTTTGGTACAAGGGGTGATAAACAGGGAGAGTTTAACTATCCTGCTGGGATAGCTTTTGATCCAAAGAACGGGAATATTTTAGTGGTGGACAGTAATAACCATCGTGTCCAATTGTTCAGTGAGCAGGGTGAGTACCTGAAGCATTTTGGTGAAAAAGGGAATCTCGATCACCAGCTTTTGTTTCCCCTTGGTTTATCAGTAGACAGTGACTGTAATGTTATTGTCGCTGATTTAGGTAACAATGTAATTAAGATCTTTTCTCTCAATGGCTCAATTCTACGTAAAATTGGCGGAGAGGGCTCTTTCAACAGACCCTGTCATTGTATCCAATATGACAATTATCTTATAGTATCAGATAGTGATGAAAAGTACATCAAAGTATTTGATAAAGATGGACATTTGTCGTATAAATTTGGAAAGAGAGGGTCAGGGGACAGGGAGTTCCGTGAACCTTGTTGCTTGTCAGTCAACAAAGCAGGACACCTGATGGTTTGTGACAGAGCGAATCACAGAGTCCAAGTGTTAAAACTGAGTGGAAAGTTTGTGACAAAGTTTGGAACAAAAGGCAGAGGGAAAGGAGAGTTTGATCGACCAGTGTCCACAGCAGTTCTTAGTGATGGTAGGATAGTTGCTACTGACCTCCGGAACCATCGCATTCAGATCTTCGAGTAGATCAACGTGATTTCCAGTCAGCTACCAAAATAAATGAGAAAATTTATAAATTAGAAATTTCTGACCATTCCTTGGTCGACAATAGTGTGATATGGACTATACCGCTCTAGTAAGACAAATAATCTTGGATTATCACGTATTTTGTGCGTTTGACCTACTGACTTTTTTCTGTATGGTTGTTGTTTTTGGTTTTTAGCAAGTGTACCTGCATAGCTACAGTTTAGATAGATTCTGTGGCTCACCTATTCTAGAGATTTTAAACTTTCATCGAACGATATGTTAACATATTACGAGGGTTGTTGATTCTTTGATTTCAGAGCTTTTTAAGGTACTTTCTTATAAAAGGTAGAATTCAGGTCTCAAGTGGTAGTCACCAGTTTATCAGTTAAGTTTTCGGTGCATCAGTAAATTTTGCAGGCCTCGAAACTCTGCTATCTGTCAAAAAACAAGTTATTTGCTCTAGCTGAGAGCTATAATGTCTGACGTTTTGATCAAGGTATTTTAGTTATTGGCCCCTCCAGACCCTCAATATTAATCACTTAAATATTTTATATTAAGTCCTTTATAGTAGCAAGCAATATATCATACAAGCTTGTAGAGATTGAACTGAGTGTGAATATATCTTGGAAAATATTTCCCAAACCTTTCCGGCTTGTTATGGTGGAGTCGTTGAGTGTATCGGTCATTTCCGTGTTGCCTTTTGCCTCTGATCTGACATGAAATCGGAAATTCCGGTAGACTGCGAAACTGTCACGTTTTCGTCTCGAAATCACGATGCGTGACTTATTAAAACATCCCTGTCACGCAACCTCAGTTTTCCTTATTTATCGTACGTTGATGCTCCATAGTTATAACGGTATACAGCAAGCATCAATCTCTCAAATCCTTGAACAGCAGCGTGAGACGGAACTGGCCAAGGCACCTTAACCTTTCTGTGGAGAGTTTGTGATTCGGGGAACGACAGTTTTTTCGCCCCACCCGGTGGGAGCGCTGTTCTCATAGTTAGTGCGCTCGTCTCCGGATCGAGCGGTCTGGGCTCGAGTCCTGGCCAGGGGCATTGCTTTGTGGTCTTGGGGCAAGACACTTTACTCTCCGACTCCCTCCCTCTCGGGCAAACATAAAATATTTTTACAAACTTTCAAAAGATTATGTTGAAGGGGTTCAGAACACCTTAAGTTTATGAAACCATAATACAAGAGAGTTCCAAGCACCCGAAAACTTGACTATAAGCATGAGACACTCATCTTTCAAGTTATTCAAGATCAAAATCAACACCGTACTTCCCGGGGAGGAGAAGAGTACCATGACTAACTCCAGAAGGTCCCATTCATTGGACTCCTGAATTTCAAAATGCCGCCGCCATCTTTAATATCTTGTACAATATCTTTGGCTAGTTCACCTTAATAAAGTCCTCAGGGTCGTAAAAACTCTTATTCTTCGGCCATTTCAGCTTTAACAGAAATAATACACAAACTGCGGTTACAAACATGACAAAACAACGCATGTTGTAAAAAAACTTTGATTAATGACTTAACGTTTCGTATGCCTCAACATACATCCTCAGAAGTGACGGTTGGATAATACAACAAGATATTTAAATGTTTAAGAGAAAGACTGGAACCTAATTAAGACAATAGTGAATAAAACTGATAATATACAGACCAATTAAAGTCTGCTGGACAATATATAAAAGGCTAGTAAAGTAAAAGTTTCTCGCTGCCCACATTTTCGTTTGAAGAAGGTTTTAAATCCCGGATTCGTTCCCAGCTTGGGTATGTATGGCATGTGCAAGTACAGTATTTTCACTTGCTTCTTTAATTCACCATCTTTGTTTAATAAACAGAAGTTCCCTACCAACAGAGTAGTGACTGTGAAAGACAAAATTGTATCTATCACTCTACACCAGACCGTTACGACAGGTAGTTTGGAGACTGTACCTCAGGGATTTAGGGCCTGCAGGAATGAAGGGGGAGATTTATCTTTTCAAGATTGCGGTACATATAGGATAAACTTAAAAATTTCTGCTGCAGATGTTTTCTGTCTAGGTTCCAGACCCCCATTGTTAAGTATAAATGGCTTTCCAAAAATTTGTAACGGTTATACGTTTGAAAATGTATGTTGACTAGCATACGAAAGGTTATAAAAGGCATGTTTTTAATGTTTATCACCGCTGTTTGTTTTATATTTTTAATCAATCTACGATGGCCGAAGACCAAGAGTCACATTTTCACATTTTCACCTCTACAAGACAATAATATAATCCGTAGAATTCAGCTCTACAATCCGACCAATCTGCCTTACGATACAGTACATATAGATACAAGGAAAAAAGTGGCCTAGCTCGTTGCTCGAGGTTCGATTAAATCTAAGGGAAAAGGAAAAATGTGAGATGTATTGCGTTGGTAAAAAGTTCGGTCAAAGTCGAAACAGTTCAAGAAATTGTGGGAAGTTTACCACAAGTATTTGACACTTTTCCGTAAAGTAATTGTGACAAGCATTATTCAATGCACAAACCTCCTAAGTCATCATCTTGATTTTGCATATTCTGTTCTGCGACGAGTACCACGCTTATTTTACACTGATAAACCCGTAGTAAGGTGAAGTTATTTACTTGCATCGATCGCCATATCTGTCTATTACCAATACCTGTTTAACAAATAGATTCCATGTTGCCGTGCGTCTGTTCAGTAATAGATCGCAGAACAAAAAAAGTGGAGGCGTAGCCGAGTGTGTCACTGATGTTCTTACCACATTTTGACGTCATCTGTGATCGATTACTGAACAGACGCACGGCAACATGGAATCCATTTGTTAATTATATAATAACGAAACAACTGAATTACTACACAAAACTTTCATTTCAAATTATATAATAACCCCAGTTATTCTCGCATTTTGATTGGTTCTCGCCTATGATCTATTAGAGGACAGATGCACGATTGACGTCATCGTTACAAAGTTTTTCCCTCTGCTGTTTAAAATGGCGGAAAGTTTTAAGGATTAGGATAATATTTTACGTGACTGGGCAGAAAAGTCTTTCCGAGGCATTGAACAGGTTCTAGAAACAGGACGAAGAAAGATAAAGCCGTTTCTTTAAGAAAATCATCCACAAAAAATTTTCGAGCAGTCCGGCTCAGTCGGCAGTCGAGCGAGACTAAACCACGCACAAAATTAGTCTTGGTAAGCCGAGAACCTTTGCTTTATCTAAAATTTAACAAACCCAATAAACAAAATGTTTCTGAGATGAATTTATTTAAACAAGACGATCTAAGATCGTAAGTCGGGCTACAGGAAGATATGCTGCTACTAGTTTTGACCAGTTACTTGTTTGTCCAAGGCCCTCGTTTGTGGGCGTGGCATAATTTTTTAATGGTGGTGTAAATCAACCAACGCTTCTGCATTACTGCCTTCTTCGGGGTGTTAAGCGGCCCCGTGAAATAACGAGATCGTAATTTGCAATCCGCAACGTTGTGCTGTTTTGAAACTGTTTGTACGTTCCAAAATGAACATTTTTAATATTTATCCTAAAAGGAGAGGAGAGGCGGTCGCTTATGAGAGGTTGACGCAATCTGAGGTTCGACTGTATACAGGAATATGCAAGTTTAAGCCGTGCATCAGAACTATTAGTAAACCACACTACTTATTGTTCTACTCAGCTGATTGTAAATACACCGCTGTTATAAGACAACGTTTAGAAATGCCACATTTCAGTATCGTAACCAAAATGTTTATAACTCAACGGTTAACGCGTGGGAAGAGTGTCGTCCGATTGTTTGACATTCTAGGAGATATTCATAGCACGCTAGAGAGCTACGGCTTTCATAAACAAAACTTTGATTACTGTACAATAAACAAGGCTAAAAGAAACGTATCAATGTCTGATATCAACGTCTGATAACGAATACTGAAAAATACAATGAAAAACTGCTGTTGACCTCCTTGGAGGTATTCATGGCGAGCCAGAGAACGACGGCTTTCATAAACAAAATGTAGATTACTTAAGATTTCAGGTCTATCAAATAATAAACAGGGCTAAAGTAAACGTATCAATGTCTGATATCAACGTCTGATAACGAATGCTGCAAAATACAATAAAGAAAAACTCCTGTTGACCACCTTGGAGGTATTCATGGAGAGCCAGAGAATGACGGCTTTCATAAACAAAATTTGGATTACATGTACTTCAGATTCCAGGTCTATCGAACAATAAACAGGGCTAAAATAAACTTATCAATGACTGATATCAACGAATGATAACGAATACTGAAAAAAAAAAACAATAATGAAAAACTCCTGTTGACCTCCCGCATAAAAGGGACAAAACTAAAGAAACAAAGAGAAAAATAGCTGCAGATAATGTACTCAGTTTGACGAAGCAAAAACATAGCGAATTCAAGATAGACGTTACATAACTAGACCTAAGCTTATGACAATTAAGCTTTCGTTTATCCTCACTCTGATAAAAGCTACTTTTAGCTTCGCAGTCCAACATGACATCTTTGTGTCTAAATTTTCTGTTCACTGAGAACTCATTCGCTAAATCCGCTAAATCATTTGATTCTTTTGCTATTTTGAGTTCGCGGAACAACCCATTTCGAAATATATGTCATCACACACGCCATCTTTTTGAGTGGATCTACCGCGAACGGTGTGTGCCTCTATATGTTTGAGCGTAGAAAAGATTGCACCATTTGTTAAGATATTCGACGTATCCGCCATTGACTTCGACATCGTGGAAAGAAGGTTGAGCCTTTAAGACGGGTCTGCGGTATTCCCCATTGCACGTGACTGAGTTTTGTGGAGAAATGCAGGGTAAATTTAAAGTCGACCTCGCCCGACTAAAAATTCAACTTTTCCCAGTGTCAAAACAGCTGTTAACACGCTGACTGACGTCAGAAATGAAACATCAAAACATCACTTCTTAAAATCAGATAACGTAAACACATAACCTTGCTTTCCGATGCGAATGTTCCTGTCCGTTTCAGGGCACAGCAGTGTGCTAAGTATAGCTAACCACAGCTCAAGGCCAACTGTATCGCAGCTCAAATGTGTCTCCTGACACTATATCAAACTGATTTGAGAATCACCAACCACAGAAAACAAAAAATGTTCTTTTTTTTCATGCTTTTTTACGTGTTTATTGACCGGGAGTCCGTCTCGTTCCATAAACACGCTAGAAAGGAACTTGGCCAATATCCAGGACCCCCATCCAGCCATCTTGACCTCACACATGGTCTATTAATAACTCATATATATTGAAAGAGCTGCTTGAAGTCATAAACTGCGAACACTAATTTCTTTAGCTAAACGATATTGTTTCAGGCAGTCTTAATTATGCTCCCACTACAATTTCTTCAACTGACGAATCTTAATTTAAATTCAGACTGTTGTCACATGCCTCATCTGGGCTCTGGCATTTCCAGTACTCGTATTCCCAACTTGCAGGATAGGCCAAGGGCTAGCTCGGAGTGCGAGAAATGAGGCAACCAAGATTTGGATGGAGCGTAGTAGGGGTTGTATCTATTGCACGTTCCCGTTCTATTTGTTCGTTACAGCCTTACTTGAAATACCGGTATAAAAGAAAGAACTCCAATTTGTTCGAAATTTCCCTTTTATTTCTTGGTATTACATCATACGAAGTAAGAAACCCATAAACCAGTTACTGATTTTTAGTATCCATTACAGTTACGTTCGACAGTCCACATTTTAATCTAATGTGTATTCCCATCTACTGACTGCGCTGTTGCAGTGACGGCTGGTGCTCACTTTTTGTCCCCTGGTTGACCCAGAGGAGACATCAGGTATTTGAACACAGACCAGCCACCTGTGCCAATCAGCTCCGAAGAGCCCAACCAGTTGTCACCTCGAGCTCCATGAGTTGGGGCTGATCGCTTGTAGAACTTGGCACTGTGAACGCCGTACAAGTCACCATCAGTCATGAAGAAAAGGAACTGAAAACCATCCCAGCCGCCAGTGCCAATGAGTGTGGCTGATCCTATCCAGTTGTCACTCGCATATGCAGGAGGACTCCTCTTATGAAATTTGCCGTTTTCGACGCCGTAAAGGATTCCCTATGGATCGAAGAAGAGGAACTGGAAGACGGACCATCCACCTGATCCCACCAGTGTGGCGGATCCAATCCAGTTGTCATGGGGGTATGTTGGTGGGAGCCTTTTGTAAAACTTATCTCCATGAACGCCATACAGCACTCCTTCAGGATCAAAGAAAAGGAACTTGAAGACTTTCCAACCATTAGTTCCAATAAGGGTGGCTTGGTTAAGCCAATCCGCGGCTGAGACACCTTCAGGAACTGGCCCCTTGTAGAACTTGTCATTCCAAACACCATATAAGGTACCGTCTGGGTGGAAGAACAGGAATTGGAAGTCAGTCCAACCCTCTGTCCCTTCTGTCCCTTCTGTCCCTATTTCAGTGGCTGATCCAAGCCAATTGTCTTTGGCATATTGTGGAGGAGTTCTCGCGTAGAGTTTACCATCAGTCACTCCAAACAGCAGATTCTCGCAAATCAGGTTGCTGAAACAAACAAACAAACAAATAAGACAGGACAAAATGATTTAATCATTTTAATGTTGTGTGCAGTTTTAAAAATCTTCCGCTTCATCAAGAAAACACCCAGTAATTCCTGAGTTTGTTTGCTACCTCTCTGCTTAGTGATCAATACAGATTTTGACGGTATACGTTGAAACACTGGAAGTATCATTAATAATATAGGGTTTTTAAAATGCCAAATTTACTTAGACACTGTAAACAGATAAATAATGTTTTGATAGCGTAACCACATGGTATTGCACCCTACTTAAACCTTTTCAGACAAAAGATCGCGCTTCGAAATCATGTTTAGGAGTTCCTTAATAATTTCTTTGCCCAGTAGAATAATATAATCCTATTCATTTGTATATCTGGTGACATCTGGTGATAAAACATAGGAATTTTGTGTCGGTCATGTCTCTATAGATCTCCATATTGTGACCCGCGAAGTATTTCCTTCCACGGCGTCCGAGAAAAAACCTCTGTTACCCAGGGTATCCACACCCTGGCCTTTTATGAAACACATTTCCTATAACTTTTTAATTCAGTCTGGTACCTACCAGCTAATGGCTCCAAACACACTCAGCAAAAGACACAGATGCAGCTTGATGTCCATGATCACTGTAGAAAATAGATTTATGTTTAGTTGAATCAATTACTGGCTAATGATTAAAACTTGCCTATGCACTTGTTAACCGTCAAAGTTGTAAAGGAAAATCTTTGAGATCTGTTCATCAGATTCTTTCAAATGACTTTCCAGCAGAATACATTTTCTTTAAACTATTAAAGCTAGTCAGATTTTGTATCCGTAATGCTGTATAGAATCAAAAATTAGGTAGAAGAAAAAATTGTACCGAATCAGGTAGATCCAGTTTAATGTAAGTTCTTTCATGCTCTCATTTCTCAAATGATCGCTCTTTGGTGTTAATGAAGCGAATTTAATGTGATATGGTGTAACTGGCAGCCAATATTGATATTTGTCACATCTTGTTTGCCTTGAATATATCAAGACAGTCTTGGTAACGGCAATTGTTTTCAAAGGAATTCCAAAGCTGGAAATGATGTGAAATTTTCATGATATATTCGTTTAGATGTGATAAAAGAGAAATGAGTGACCGATTCTATTTTATTTTCACTTTTGCTTTCTCGAGAATTGGAAGCACTTGCTCTTATAATAGTCTAGACTGACAAATATTCTCGTAATAAGCGAATCACTTTTCAGGAAAAGATGATTTCGTCGCAATTAATGTGAAGCCAATCGGTAACGCTGTAAAGTGTTTTATCAGTTTTGCAAATCACAAGGCGAGACTCGGCTTCTTGAGACTTACTGCGTCTCCTGAAAACGCGTGTCCTCGACGGTTTTCTGTTTGACGAAAAGCCCGGAAATTTCGTAACTGGAGCGGATAGATCAAAAATGTCTTGGAGAAAGTTTCTAGAAAAACACATTTCCGAAATGAAAATCGCTCGAACAATTATCCTGTTGACTCTTGAACATAATCGAATGGAACTAAAATTTTGCGGACGAAACGTCTGATTTTTGAAAGTTGTGAATGCCCGAGGCTATCTTCTTTTCATTATAGGAAATATGGGAAACCGTTTCTCGAGTATTGGAAATGATTTCAATTTCAAACCCAAACTGTAGGAAAGCGCCTTATATTGGAGATAATCATACTAGGCAAAATAACCTAAACTCAGACAACCTTTTTAGCACCCAAACTGCATGCACTCTCCCGGTAATTATGATATTAAAAAACAGCATTTCCTAGTGAAAACATGTGCCTTGTTCACAGAACAACACAGTAAAAAGCCTGCAACAAGCAAAATTTGTATCATGAATAGATGTTTCAAGCTATCTTAGCTCGTTATTCAATACGCAGAAAAACTGAAATCCGCTGTGATATTTCTACCTACCCTTGTTATTCGTGAAGAAAACTGTAAATGGTGAATATGAAAATCTGCAGAAAAGGAACACATGCAAAATAAGTAGTCGATATTTCCATTGCAGTTTCAATTTTAGTCGAAGGGGAAAATTTGAAAGAGGAAAGTACTGCTCGTATCTTGCCTGTTTTACTCTGGAGAACAGACTGACTAAATTTCAATGAAAAGGCGATTAAAACCAGTTGTGGGTGTGGATGGACACAATTGTCGTCTTTCTATTGGTGCTTTGATGACATTTCGACTTTCGCTGTTGACATTTCGACTTTTGCTCCCGTAGAGTAAACCCAGGGGATAAGCCAAACATTCTTTCACAGTCTTGGCAATGGCCATTACTTTGTAAGAATTTAAAACTGAGCCGACACGATCTGCAAGAAGTGTTTATATCAATTTTCTTATACCACTTCTTTCTTTCGTGATATCCTGCGTTTGCTCTAATCAAATTAGCATTCTAAGTAACAGGTACAATGTCGCTCTTTAGAATTTCTTAATGCTATCATTAATGAGATTGTTACGCCGGCAACAAATTTCTCAGGTAGACATAGTGGCGGTTTCAAGCTGTTTCCTAGCTTAGGTATTGCAAAATGTGAAGTCGCCGCCTAATTAGAGAAAAAACAAGTTAAAAATGAATAACCCGCCATCAGGCTGATATGTAGAGGTGGGGGGGAGAGGTATGATCGCAGGTCCTGAAAAAAGACAAATTTGATTTTCCCAACCAAGTTGTTGTGAAATAACAACTTATAACTACAGTCAGGAATGTGCATCCGTCATCGAACGAGGCAATTTGCGACACGTTTACGAAGAAGCATCTGACACTAGTAAATTTTCGCGCCAAAAATGCAGCGCCTGCACAACGCGGGTCAAGTCCCGATCTCGCGGTTGTCCACTTGACAGGGTCTGAAAACGTGCACGCTCCTGTGTCAGCATAATTGATCTTTCAAAACCTATGCACTGCAAGGGGATGACAACGTAAGAAAATACATAAATCGACAGAAAACTTTCAGCGATATTTGGTCATGCGTATGTTTTCTTCATGCCCCCTAGGGGTTTGTGTAAGTTCACCCTCCGGGGTTATTTTGAGGCGAAAACTTTGCCTATAGAAGAAACCGGCAACGCACAATTTTCAAAAAGTAGGAAAGGTTGGCTGTATACATGGTATATAGCAAGGTCAAAATTAATATACCTCTCTTATAGTACTTTGCAGTTTCAAAGTTAGGAAACACTCCCTCCTACATGTCCTGAGCAAGATGTCTCCTGCGTGCAATAGCTTTGAAAAATAGTTGTGGCCAAGAGCCTAAAGGTACTTTCCATGAGTATGTTAAACTGACCGGTCAGAGATCAGTGGGAATACCTGAGGAAAATGGAACGACATATTCCGATTAAACCGGGCCAACCAATAAATTATTTTTCCGAATTCCCTAATCAGGGCAAAGAACCGGCGAATTTTGATTTGGTCGGAATATTCCGACCGAAATATGTGGACCACCTCCAGAGGTGATCCCGAGTATTTCGGTCAGAAGAATTAACCGAAACGGATCTTTCCATTTGAATTCCGACCGAAAGTTTCGGAATCTTTGGCATAATGGAAAGCTCCCTAACTGGCCTCGCTAATGGTTGCGGGATTGTTTATTAATTCAAATAGGATTTTGAAAAGTGTAGATATTGACAGAGCTGCTTAAAGACATATAAATTTCATGATCAAGTGCTAACTCATTTTAAATGATATTATTTTAGGCATATATAGTCTTACTTCTGTTCCCACTACAATTTCTTCAACTGACGAATCTTAATTTAAGTTCAGATTCTTATCACATGCCTTATCTGGGCTCTGGCATTTCAAGTGCTCGATTTCAGGGCTAACTTGCAGGATAGGTCAAGAGCTAGCTCTGATGCGAGAAATGAGGCAACCAAGATCACTGAAGATTTGGATGGAGCGTAGTAGGGGTTGTATCTACTACACGTTCCCGATCTATTTGTTTGTTACAGCCTTACTCGAAACACCGATAGAAAAGAAAGAACCCAAATTTGTTCGTCATTCCCCTTTTATTTCTTGGTATTACTTATTAGTACCCATTACAGTTACATTGGACAGTCCACATTTTAATCCAACGTGTGTTCCCATCTACTGACTGCGCTGTTGCAGCGACGGCTGGTGCCCGTACGCCCAGATAGGACTTCACCCTGACAACATCAACAGGGATAGTGGAATTGAAATTTCAGAAGCATGGATGCCCACGATCAAGAAACACAACAACAGGAGAGCTACAAAAAAGCGGACCGCTGATCGAGGGAACAGCCAACCGAAACAGTGAGGATCGAAACGCACCAATCACAGCTGTTGAAAACCAACCAATCACGGCGGAGCATCATGCTTTATAAGGTTTCGCGTAACCAGTCGACCTCGTCGCCTGATGAAGACTATGCCTCCTTCGTACCGCTTTGACCGTGTGGGCCAGTAGATCGGAGAATGGGGAGAGGGGATGACGGAAGCCCGCGTGGGAGCGCCTGGAAGGAGAAAGAGAGGCTTTGGTTCAAACACTTCTTCTCTTTTATCGTCCCGTGCGCTCCTTGCCACCCCTTTTACACTTCTCCCGTCCCTAGGCAGCCTCTGCGAAGGAGAGAATGCCATCATGTGATGTGTTTACCACCCTCAATTATCTCTAACATCGTCGAGCACAAGATCGACCAAAATATAAATAGCAGGAGATTAAACGAGCGCGAGTGTGAGAACGAAGGGGTATTTTCTAGTCCGTTCAGCGTTTAATTACTGTTGCGCTTCGTGCCCGTTTCTGCGGCGCTTTCGCTTTGCTCTCTCCCTTTTACTTTTAAAAAAGGAAACAGCTGTGAAAAGACAAGCGGTCATGTGTTATTAGTTCTTCTGTAATTAAAAAAGTTTGAATACTCAGAGACCAGGAGGTTTTTATTTTCTCATATTTTTCATTTTAAGAAACAGATTAATTAAAAATAGCTTTCCGGGCCCGAAAAATTTCCGGTGCTTTCGAGAAACGGGCTCCCGAGCTTGTATTTATTATTTATGATCAAACCCGATTTGTAGGATCTGACAGCATTTCACTAAAAACGATAAGGAGCATTGAGCTAAATTTGTTTATGTTTGATTTTATTTTTAATTCAAGGGTAAGTGCTACCTTTTCCCGTGTTGTGATGGAGACTCAAATGTTCTTCAAACAACCGGTTTTAAATGCATCATTAAATAATAGTTTCAGTAGACCCCCGCTAATTCTCTCCCCTAAGGGAAACAAAATACAGATCAATACCGTTCGACTGAGCCATATCAAGGGTTCGAGTTAAGATCTGATCTTTATGTTTTCGGCCTAAGATACCATTTATGTTAATTTGTCTTTTTTTGATGCCGATTTGTTGTTATCTGCCTCATTTTCACCATTATGTTAAAGCTTGTTAACGATTCGAACTTGGGGATTTACATCTAAAGTGAAGTTTAATCGATATCATAGTGAACACTGATGAAGGCCGCGAGCCCCCGGTGCGTGCCCTAATTAAGGGCGCGTTCGTTTGGGATCAATCCGGAATAAGAATAATTGGAATAATGCGAGTAAGCGCTTGTTTGGGAGCTATTCTCATTCTGGAATACCTTCCTCCATTCCAGCTATTCTGCTCCCAGGAACAGAATAGCCGGAATATATTCTTATTCCGGAATATATTCTTATTCCGGAATATATTCTTATTCCGGAATATATTCTTATTCC
>JAHPZR010000354.1:15000-20000 GCA_019787425.1 Platygyra sinensis | reverse complement strand
CCATATCACATTAAATTCGCTTCATTAACACTAAAAAGCTGTCATTTGACAAAACGAGGGCATAAAAAAAGCTTAAATTAGACTGGATCTACCTGATTCGGTACAAGTTTTTCTTCTGTCTAATTTATGATTTCTATACAGCATTAAGGAACTTCAAAGAGTGTGGAGTTTCCACAATGTAGCTCAAAGGTGTTATTAAAAATGTTATCGAGCCGGCCGTCAGAAAATATTTCCGAGAGATCCCTTGGGATTGATGAAGAACTCTCGACGTACAGATCTGAAAGACTTTTTCTTAATAACTTCCAGCGTTAAAGTGCGTTTATTTTTGTGATATCCCTTTTTTGTTCCCGAGATATTCAAGTTTTCCTATTATGCAAATTTAGTCACTGATGACGTCATGGGTTGTGCAAGTTCAGTACAGTGGCGAGACACAAAATTAAGAATATCTCCGCCAATAATGAAGAAATGCTATTGAAACTTTGCAGGGTTTGCACCCTACAAAATATACCAGGTGGTACACATTTTGATGTTGCTATGGCAACATGCTTGGTTTCAGTCTCCTGCCTCTTCAAAATTAAATATTACCATTTGCGACTCAACAAGGCAAACTACCTGGTCTTATCAAAGACCTTTGCAAGTCCCACCTTCCATTGGGTCTCCTCTTTAACATTTTTTGTACATTTTGCCCCGTGCAGCTACAAATGGTGTTTTTGATTTTGAAGAGGAAAGAGACTGGAACCGAGCATGTTGCCATATCAACATCAAAATGTGTACCATCTGGTATATTTCGTAGGGTGCAACATCCCTGCCAAGTTTCAATAGCATTGCTACATTATTGGCGGAGATATTCTTAAATTTTTGTGTTCCCACCACTGTTTTTGCACAAACCGATAACGTCATCAGTGACTGAATTTGCATAATAGGAAAACTTGAATATCTCTGGAACCAAAAAAGATATCACAAAAAGAGAAACGCCATTTTACTCTACCTTGAAAAGCCTTTTAAATGAATGTATTTTTGAAATGACTTATTGTTCGGGTCATATGCACTTAATAATTGCAATATAAGTGTTAATTATAACCAGCCGGTATTAAATTTAAATAAATCTGTTTTCTACATTGATCATGGACATCAAGCTGCATCTGTGTCTTTTGCTGAGTGTGTTTGGAGTCATTAGCTGGTAGGTACCGGGCGGTGAAGAAAGTTATAGGAAATGTGTTTCATAAAAGGTCAGGGTGAGGATACCCTGCGTAACAGAGTACTTCGCGGGTCACAATATGGAGACGACCGACACCAAATTCCTATGTTTTATCACCAGATGCCACCAGATATACAAATGAATAGGATTATATTATTCTACTGGGCAAAGAACAAGCATTATTAAGGTACTCCTAAATTTGATTTCGAAGCACGATGTCGGAAAATTCTGGTGAAATTTGATATCTTTTTGTTTTCATCACTTTTGCAGTTTTTTTCATCCTGCGTTTGGATAATAACAAACGTTTATAAGATGCCCCAGGCCATTCTCATTTTAACATGATATCAGGCCTCCCTTTGCTCTTCCAAAAAATTACTCGGGTTTATATTACAACCGATCTTTTGTCTGAAAAAGTTTTAGTCTAGGAGCGTGCAATACTATGTGGTTACGTTATCAACACATTATTTATCTGTCTACAGTGTTTGGCATTTCAGTTAAAAACCCTATATTATTAATGATACTTCCAGTGTTTCAACGTCTACCATCAAAATCTGTATGTATCACTAAGTAGAGAGGTGGCAAACAAACTCGGGAATTACCGGGTGTTTTCTTGATGAAGCGGCAGATTTTCACAACTGCATGCAACATTAAAATGATTAACTCATTTTCGTCTTGTTTGTTTCAGTATCCCGATTGACGAGAATCTGCTGTTTGGAGTGACTGATGGTAAACTCTACGTGAGAACTCCTCCACAATATGCCACTGATGACGATTGGCTTGGATCAGCCACTGAAATAGGGACAGAGGGGACAGAGGATTGGAACGACTTCCAATTCCTGTTCTTCCACCCAGACGGTACCTTATATGGTGTTTGGAATGACAAGTTCTACAAGGGACCACTTCCTGAAGGTATCTCAGCCGCGGATTGGATCAACCAAGCCACCCTTATTGGAACTAATGGTTGGAGCGTCTTCAAGTTCCTTTTCTTTGATCCTGAAGGAGTGCTGTATGGCGTTCATGGAGATAAGTTTTACAAAAGGCTCCCACCAACATACCCCCATGACAACTGGATTGGATCCGCCACACTGGTGGGATCAGGTGGATGGTCCGTCTTCCAGTTCCTCTTCTTCGATCCACAGGGAATCCTTTACGGCGTCGAAAACGGCAAATTTCATAAGAGGAGTCCTCCTGCATATGCGAGTGACAACTGGATAGGATCAGCCACACTCATTGGCACTGGCGGCTGGGATGGTTTTCAGTTCCTTTTCTTCATGACTGATGGTGACTTGTACGGCGTTCACAGTGACAAGTTCTACAAGCGATCAGTCCCAACTCACGGAGGTGATAACTGGCTGGACTCCGCGGAGATTGGCACAGGTGGCTGGTCTGTGTTCAAATACCTGATGTCTCCTCTGGGTCAACCAGGGTTTAAAAAGTGAGCACCAGCCGTCGCTGCAGCAGCACAGTCAGTAGATGGGAACACATACTGATTGGATTAAAATGTGGACTGTCAAACGTAACTGTAATGGTCACTAAATATCAGTATATGTTTTGTGGGTTTCTTACTTTGTACGTTGTAATCACAAGAAATAAAAGGGGGAATGACGAACAAATTCGAATTTTTTCTTTTATACCGATGTTTCGAGTGAGGTTGTAACGAACAGATAGATCGGGAACGTGCAGTACATGCAGCCCCCTACTACGCGTTATCCAAATCTTAGGTTCCTCATTTCTCGCACTCCGCGCAAGCCTTTGGCCTATCCTGCAAGTTAGTCCTGAATACGAACACTGGAAATGCCAGAGCCCAGATGAGGCGTGTGGCAAGAATCTGAATTTAAATTAAGATTCGTTAGTTGAAGAAATTGTAGTGGGAGCAGAACTAAGACTATGCTTGGCTTCTAGCAGCGTGAGTTTTGTTCGCCCTAGGGAGTTAGTGAGTTTTGACCCACAACACGTGACACATTCTCCTCCAATGGGAAAATGTATTTGAGTTGGGAGGAATAACAATTTCCATTATTGACGTCGTTATGGACAGACAAGGATAAAACGAGAACCTTTAATTACTACTAAAGTTGTGAAGGAAGGAAATGTTTATGGGACTGTCTGCCCCTTTCTTTCGCTTTTTCTGTTCCCTCACAGGGCCACAATCACAACATGGATCTCAACATCGTCCAGTCTGCCATCATCAAGTGTGCAAGAAAAACGTTGCCAACCAGTCCCCTCCCCACTCCCCAAGGTCAGGGTTAATTGGAAAGCTCGCACGCACCCGCGATGTGTTTCCTTTTCTAGCCAGTTCGGAGTAGTAATTGTTGTTTGATATGTTTTCTCGTGTCTCCTATCACCCTTGCCAACCGAGAAACTTTTATGGAAAGATGTTTCTAGAAACGTGTGTCCTCGTTTTACTTGGCCTTTAATCGGGTTTAGACAAAACACTTTTGATCGGTGCTTTGTTTAAGGATCGGATAATTTGATTTGGGTTCAGTTTGGCGTGGCAAAAGAAAATAAGAGAATGAATACAAAGCATTTGGTTGTTAAAGTATTTGCTACAGTCGACTCCCGATAACTCGAATCTTCAAAAGAAATTGTAAAAGGTTCGAGTTATCTGGAGTTGAGAACAAATGTCCGGAAATTTCTAGTGTATCGCATTATTATTTTTTTCTTATTTTTTGTGTGGTTTATGGAAATAAAATGGAAACAAATGGAAATAAATGTGGTGGTCATAGCAAAGTCGAGTGAAAATAAAACAATACGTCTCTAGCTATTACTGTTTTAAATCGGAAAGTACCGTAATGTGAAAAAACTGTACAGGTTTTTTAAAGAAAAAAGGCGGGCCGTGCACTGGTTCAAAGTTCATGCGATTTTTCTCAGTTTCTTTATTCATGTAGAGTATATTTTAATCAAATTTAATTATACAGTGAATCAACAGTAAAGGGAGGCCGAGTTAAAATGGAACAATACATTTCTTAATTTCTTATAAACCACATGGCTGCTTCAAAATGGATTTATTGTTTTGGATTACGGTTCACTGTTTGTTTTGACTTGTTACGTATTGACAGACATGGTTCGAGGTATCGAGGGTAAAATTATATAGAAAACGACCTGGAGGGAAGCGAAAATTGCTTCGAGTTGTCAAGGATAAACTTTTATAGAAAATGACCCGAAGAATTTCTTCGAGTTATCGAGGACTCGAGTCACGAAGGTAAAATTATATTAGATGTATGACAGAAATCCAGGAGAAATGGATTTTAATTGGCAGGTTCGAGTTAGCGCGAGGTTCGAGTTATCGAAAGTCGACTATAAGTACTGCGAATCTGTTAAGAAATCTTAAGAAATTTTGGTGTTTGGGGAAAGAAGATTACGTCGCCTGATAAGGATCGCAAAAGGTCATTTGGTGGTTGTTTTACGAGAGTGTGAAAGATCTTGGGAAAGTTTGCTTTATTAGTGAGGTGCTGTTAGGGTAAATTCCGACAGGCGACACGGCTCTGAAACGGCGACCAATGAAGGAGCTGAAATGACGCCGAACGACAAGCCGCCGGCTCACGCGAAATTACGACAGCGACAAAGATAAAAGTGAAATCGACAGCGACATTAGCGTTTTAAAAATTAGCTGACAGCCACTTGCAGAGCATTCCGGTAGAAGGAATTGCATTTTACAATAAAGTTAAACTTTCCGTGAGTATTGACAGTCTACTGTGTTACTATTATCCAAAAGAAACAGAATTATGAGGACGCATTTACGTTAAACATTCTATAGTTAAACATTTCCGATATCGATATCAGTGGCTTTGGACGAAATTCCGAC
>JAHPZR010000354.1:0-12500 GCA_019787425.1 Platygyra sinensis | reverse complement strand
CGAATTAGGCAGTGGAGGTTGGGGCGACTTCAAATTCCTGTTCTTCCATCCAGACGGTACCTTTTATGGAGTATTAAATGGTAAGTTCTACAAGGGCGCATTACGTAAAGGCGCTTCGTCGACGGAGTGGATTGCTCAAGCAACACTTATCGGAACTGGGGGATGGGATGGCTTTCAGTTCCTTTTCTTTGACCCTGACGGAGTGTTGTATGGCGTTTATAACGATAAGTTTTACAAAAGGGGTCCGCCAACAGCTGGTAATGACAACTGGTTGGGATCCGCTACACTGGTAGGATCAGGCGGATGGTCGCTCTTCAAGTTCCTCTTCTTCGGTCCACAGGGAATCTTATACGGCGTCGAAAACGGCAGGTTTCACAAGAGGGGTCCTCCCAAACATGCTGGTGACAGCTGGTTAGGATCAGCCACACTCATTGGCTCGACAGGTTGGAGCGATTTTAGGTTCCTTTTCTTCACGGTTTATGGTGAACTGTATGGAGTCAATCAAGATAAGTTGTACCAGCTTTCACAAAGCGACGACTGGTTGGACTCCTCAGCGCTCATCGGTGAAAATGGCTGGTCCGATTTTAAATTCCTGATGGCAAATTGGCAAGATTCCTAACTGTCTTAACACCCAGTAGTTCTCCATTTTAACACTCCGTAGAGAGTAAAATTCAATGTGGGCTATAATTTTATTATTAAGAGTGAAATTAACTTGAAGGCTTATAGTAGAAAATGTCTATGAATGTTTCCGGCTATTTTGTAGGAAATACTAAGAATAAAGGAAAAACGTACGATGTCATCTGTAGTCTGTTTAAATTTCGCAGTTGTAGTGAAGATCTCAATGTTGGAATATCTTAAGAACCCATTAAATTATCTTTTGGAGTCGTCGCTAAGGAATTAAAATCTATTCGCACATAACTTTGTCATTTTTAGTTAGTTTAGACTTATTTTACTTGTTTTAACCTTTTGACGATCAGTCAAAATTACGCCTAGCGGATTCACCAAACTCAAACATTTCTTTAATTTTTTGATCCAGGATTTAACCTTTTCCAATTCAGTAGAAAAAGTAATTCCATTTTATTGTGTTGAACATCGCCGTCTCTTTGTAAATCGGTTGGAAATTCATGCTTGATCATTGTCGTAGTATCATTTAAAATAGACAAACATGCGAAGTCGTCATTTTCCTTCAGCTTTTACTTGTAATTGGAAAACAGCCTGCTGAACATATGCCCTTAACGAAGTTTTACCAGCGTAACATTTTGGTGCACCGATGGACGACCGTACAATTTAATTTAGGAGACAAAGCATGGCGGAGAGTACAGACTGATACTGATGCGGTCAGGAGACAAAGATAATTTGGTGTATTTCTTGATATGTGCAAGTGAAAGATTTCTAAAAAAGAACTTGCACTTAATCATAACATCTGATGAGCAAGCACAAACGGGCGAAGAATGTATAGGTTAAACTGCAACGGCTTGCTAGCCTCTTCCAGGCGTTCAGTCAGTTAGGGCGACGGGGTGGAGAAACGACGGAGAGAAAGCAGTAAAGGAGCTAGAGAGGCTTGGTGCGAGGCGCTTTCACGCACCCTGCCTTTGTCCTTTTTTTTCGTGCGCCATATTTTGAATTCGCTCAGCGCCCCAACAAACCATAGTTAATAGAGGGGAATGGTTATGAAACTCGACAAATACAATAGTTGTTTACTCCGTTCTGAGAAACTAACCAATAGAAACGTGTTGGTTACATAATTCATGCATAGTGTATGAGGGCAAAACAAAAGATTGTGCACTGTCGTGGACCTTCCAACATAAATCTCGCCATCTTTGTTTACCCCTTTGATGTTTGCCGGGCTTCATAACCAGTCCCCTATATTAACTATGAACAAACTGAACGCTTGGAACAGGCTACTAACATGCTTGAAATAGAGGGCGTTTTCTGTTAAAGCATTCACTGCGTGACTGGCCATTTTGTTTGCCGCACGTTTTTAAGATCACATGGCCGATCCGTGCAGTGTAGGACCTACAGAATATAATTGTGTGCTTAGTTACCTGGCCTATGACTGCAAGCGAGGCTGGAGGTGACCTTGCTCTGAAACAGACCTCTCTGTTTTTCTCATGTAAAAGCAAACTAGTTAGCATAAGAACAACTTGATTACACAACAAAAACAGTGAGGTCTATCAAAACAAGGTCACCTCCAGCCTCACTGCCATTCAAAGGCCAGGTCACGGAACAGACAACTGTAAAATGGTCTATTGTGCAGGTTTGTGGCTGACTTTGCTTCTGTATTCCCTAGTGGAGAACCCGAGAGCGAGGAGCATGTTAGCAGTCAATGTCGTTCCCTTTTATGACGTGTTAGAGGAAGTGATTTTAAATCTTACAAGATAAAGTCATCACGCTGCTGCCAAGAAAATCGTAATCAACATGTCTTAAAGACTGACATGAGGTGTACAAGTAAAGTTAACTTTGACAATACCCATTTTTTAGTTTTCCGAGCTCACAGTTATAGCAAATGCTCTACCAAAGGGCAGCAAAAAACGTTATTAGGGATCAATGGGCTTGGAATTGACGAAGCCATAACAGTTTTATGAAAAACCAGAGAGAATCGTGTTATTTTCTTTTAGAAAACCTAATTGCTCTCGCTGAAGGTAACTGATCGATGGAATGAAACAAAAATTGTCAAAATGGTGTCGTGAAATAGCAAGCTTCTAATAAGTCTCCTGTAGCTTTGTAATAGAGTGCCTGACAAAGACGGTGATAGGTTCGACTGCTTCTGGAAAAACTCGGAATCTGTTTTTCCGAGTCACTTTTGATATTTTGTGTACCTTTGCTTCGGGTTTAAAAAACGCTTAATTTAAAGGTTTTCCACTAGCTTTCACAGTTATATGCTTTCTAAGGGTCGTTACAGATCGTTTTAACTTGTGCTTTAAATTTTCAGAAATCGTTTTGATTCCAGGTTAGGAGCATATTTTATTTGTAACTGAAGACGAAAGATGAAAGCTAATTTTGAGGATAATCTAATTTTCAGTAACAACATATATAGTAGGCAGAACAAGAAGTCATCAAAAAAATCTTGCCGCGCCCGACGTCTTTCTTCCGTTCGCGGTTTATGATTCGCTGGCAGAAAAAGCGTGCAAACATATTTCTATCAGTGTGTTTGTCAGCGATTGGCTTGAGTATCTAATCCATATTCATAGCAATCGTAGAATTTTCGCACATTTTAAACTGTTCGTTGATGAGTGAAGACGTGTCGCTCGGCTGAGGGCCAATTTTACTCTTGAAGGAAGACTTGAAGATGCTCGATGCTGGACGGACCTAACGCTAGAAAAAAAAGTCGTTACTCTATTCCAACACAAGGTAAACTTGTCTTAATTTTGTTTAGAAAGCTACACGAGAACCAAACTGTTCAGTATACCCAAGCGAATGAACACGTGCACTCGCAGTTCGCTTTTTAATTAGCCTCGTTTCATCTTGAAACAAGACGGCAAAGCAGTTTCAGTTAATTTATTGCGACGTTTTATAAGGACGGCCAATTTCAACGATAATCAAGCAAAGGCCAATGTTCCGTTCTAGTCAGCTGAAATTCAAGGTTTGGAAACAAAGACGAATAATGCAGGATCTTAATATGTGTTTGGATTTAGAAAGGTCTGTAATTCAGTATTTTTGAGCGGTGACAGTTCTTAATTGCTTTGCCGAGTTTAGCGTTCCTTTGTTCAGTTTCTGTGCCTTTAGAATGTTTAAATTTGCTCCACATCCGAGCTTTAAAATTCTAGCTTTCAAAAACGGTTATTTGTTAACTACAGCTTCACTCCAATTGATATAATACAGTGGCATGCACTAGCTAAACTTTGAACATTTCAGCGTTTGTTGATCTTAATTTGTTTCATTTCTGTTTCCAGGAATTCAAGAAACCTGAATTTGGTATAGCGGAAAGAAGAGCAACAAATTCTGGAGAAGGGGGCAAGGAATCACAGAATATAAAGGATAGATTTCTTCAAAGTTAAGGAACTTTTAGTTGTCAAACTATTCAATAATAATGGTGGCTGAACAATGTCCAAATTTCCCAGAGAATAATCGCACACAGATTATCTGGACTGGAAAAAACTTAAGGTTATCGTACACCTTCAGACCGGCAATTTCCTTCAAATTTCGATTTTTCGGTTAAAGTAATGATCCAAATGAAATCTCTAATGTGTAAAAGAAATCTTTGAAAAAGATTTAATATTGGCAGAGAAATTACCCGTCTGATTGATTTTCTCGAATCATTTTTTTTTCAGTTAAAGCGGACACTGTGAAGAGCTAAAACTCATAGGGAATTTGTCCGATTGCCCCCAAATTTTGACAGTGGGTAGATTAACACATAAACAACAAAACACTGTCTGCGAAATTTTGCTTTTGCAATACTTTTTCAATGAGAGCGATTTTTGCACAAACACTTCACATTTTTCTAATACTATTTCGAAAACGTTCCGTAACTTTCACTGTAACTGAGTATGGCAAAACGCAGAAACGTTTTTAGCGCTTTATAATCGTGTCCGGAAACTGGAGAACAAATTAAGTTAACGAAAGACAAAATTCGCTTTGACTTGTATTTTTGAAAAGGTGATTCGGACGCTCGCATTTAGAAATCGTGAAAATTTCGCCAATTCATTTTAATACAAAATTATTGGTATAGTTGGATAGCCAGCCCTGGAAGCTTTACTTTGACATAGAGGTTTAGGTATCTACATTTTAAACTGGACGCGCTACATTGCCTGGACGCGAGACACCCCTGAAGTTATACGGTAACCTTAATTAGAGACTCGGGAAATGCAAGAAAGTGCTTCAATTTTCAAAGGAACGTCACTGATGGTTCCTAAAATCGGACGCAAATTGTCTGGAGTGGATAAAAATGACCCATTCATTACTGAGAAACTGGAAAATGAAGCAAAATGCATTGATTCTACACGGTTTAAACATCAGCCACCATTTGCCGATTCTTTTGCAGACATTGATTGACCGTACACTCTTTCAGACTTGAGAGCGATCGCTTAATTTTTTTTCAACTGATAATAATTTCAATTTACAGAAGTTAATCTCTGTTGGAGCAAATTCGTAAATTGTCAAATTGTTCACGTCAAATATTGATGGAATATTTAAAGTTTACTCGAGTATTTAACTTTTGGAAAAACGTATTTTTGAATGCTCAGCGTTTTTCTCAAATCTTTTCATGTCTGCAAAACAGTCGGTGATATATAGGTTGCTAAGGAAGCAACTTCAGTTGCTCCATGAACTAATAAACTGTAGATGATAAGAGAATATGGGCTTTTTGGAAAATAAGAACAGATTTCTCCAAATCATATCACGTCATAATTCTTTTTTCCTGTTGGAACCCTGACTGACTAAACACTGACGCACAGCGACCAGATAAGCGATGAGATCAATAACGACTTTGCCGAACACCATCTCCTTGTCTAACAAGCCATGGGACTGCGTGACTGATTATATACTCATTGCAATAGCCACAGACGTCACTGTCACGTCACAAAAGGACTCGAAAGATTTCTTCGCGACCTCGACAAAACTAACGAACGAATTTACTGACATTTTAATACAAATCTAAACTGACAACGACTATTTTAACATCACTGTTCACCGACATCACGCGAGTCGTGAACTTCACAGCCCACAAATACCATAACAAAACGTGACAAACTGGTCCACAAACAACGTTTTTACTTGACTCCAAACGCCGGTCATCAACGACTGCTCTGTTTAACTACACGAACTACTAATACTCCGGGAAGCTAACCATTAACTGATAAACACAGATTGAGTTTATAGCATAGGAAATGTTTAAAGATACCTACCCACATTCTCTTGTTATCAGTTTATAGGGTGCTTGTTATAAAACCCAAGTGCCTGGCTGAGAGGATATTTAAAAGACCAAGAGGTCTAGATAAATTAAATATTTCCAACTTTACGATTATATGGACCACAAGATCATACACCGCGAAAAAAAAACAATTTAAGTATTCGAGAACGTCAAGATTTTCGAAAGAAAAAACAACCAGCAAACATTAATCAGTTGTATAATTGTCTTGTTTGGCGCCAAATTTTCAGCTTTCTTATTTTGAAGGCCAAATAGAATTTAAACTAAACTCGGTCGCTTTTAAAATTGTCGAAAGTAACAACATGGCATAGCCAATATGTGCAAATTTAGACTGAATTATTTTTAATGGTAATAGGACAAAGTGGAGTCCAATTCGGTCTAATCATACGAGTGATAACAAAATCTGACGACCGCGCAACGGGAGTGCGATTTGTTTTTCACGAGTATGACTACAGACCGAATTGGACGACTTATTGTCAATTAATCATAAGGAAAAATTTGAAACAATGGTTGAATTTGGCTGATTAAAACTACAGCTTTGAATGTGATTGGCTTATTGAACTGTCCGATGACAACTTGGCAAGTGAATTAGTTGAAAATAGGAGTTTCTTAAACCAATCAGAAACAAAAAAATTGATTTTTTTTTCATTAGATTGAAATAAGGTCTGTTGTATCGTTTTGCGAATCAACGATTTGTTTCAAAGCTTGTTTGCTACTCTTTGTCAACAAAACCTGCAATGATTTTAATTCGGTGTCAAAAATTGTCTTGTTTATCTACATAATTTTAAATTATGATTTTTTTTTTCTTGCAATGAAGATAGCCAAATTTATTTTCTATTTGATTTCTAAACAAGTTTTGTTTTTAGTCCGTACGCACATGATTTGCAGGTGTGCAGACTTTTGGAAAGCTCAGTGGTTTTAGTTTTTTTGCCATTTTGTGAAAAAATTCTCGGTTGAGTTCCGCTATGTTTGTTTAAACATTGTAATAGTGAAGTGGAGCACGTGTTTTCTGAAAAACAAACAATTTGAAATCACAACTTGAACTGCTTTCATATTAATTCAAATGCGTGTCTTTGTAATTATGCTTTCACCTCACTTCGCTGTGTTCATCGTGGTCCGTATAAACTTTATTTCGTTACTTTTTTTATGTATTTCCATCAAATTTAAAGCTGCAAAATTAAATCGCTTCAGGCACTTGGGTTTTATGATGGGTTGGTTTATGAAAAAAATTTACCTGCAAGTAGACGAGAACTTTTTACTTTCGGCAATCGTTGCAACACAGGACATAGCGTTTATATAAATTAAAAGAGAATAGGACTTTAAATTGCGTTGAGCTGATTTCTGAATTGAAATTGAAATAAAACCTGCAATCAGCAAAGAGTAAAGCCAGAAGCAAATGCCGCGTGACTAAAACAGTTGAAATGTTAGCATTACTGCTACAGACTGGTTAGGAGAATAAGCAAAACACCAGTTTAAATTGTCTGTGCTACTTCAAAACTTCATAACCATTGTTTCAGATTGTTCAGGACGAATTTGTCTAGACATGTTTATTCAAATTGTCCTGTGTTGCAGACGAGAGTCGTTGGAAAGAGGTTTTCTACCAGATATCACCTCGTACAAAAGAGTTTGGAAAAAAATAAAATATCGGTATTTCTGAGAGATCAGTGTTCGGTTAAAAATATTCTATTCGCAATTCTTTTTTGCGAGTAAGAAAGATGGGCATTATAACTTTCAATTTTTTTGCACGAGGTGATGTTCAAATGATTTTTGGCGGGAATTGTAAGGGAAGCCATTTTAAATTTTTTCCGAGAAAGTTGTCAGGGGAAACGCTGTGCAAATTTTTCCAAATTTTCCCGCCAAAAGTCTTAGTATATGAAGAGAACATTTTTTCTTGACACTTTTTAAAATCTGTTTAATGGAATTTCAATTAACTAATTAAAGAATATAAGATATTAAAACTAATTTAAAGACAAAACACGAACGAGTGTTAACTGATTGAATTCATTTTAAGAGATAATAAAGATGAAATGAACTCTACAACTTGTGCCTATTGACTTTGTCTTAATTACAGTAAAGAGGGAAGACAAATGAGGGAATTTATTTTATTGACAATACATTCCTTAAGAGTATGACAGTAAATAAGTTGCTTCGAAAAAATTGGCGCGTTCGTATTTTAAGCGCCGTTTTTTTCTTTGTTTTTGGCCGGGAAAATACATTTAATGTAAATCTAACATCAATCCTTTTTTTAAAAAAAAACGGCGCATGCGTATTTGAGCGCCCCGTATTTTTCTAAGTTTTTTGGCGGGAAAATTGGAAACATTTGAACAGCAGTCTAGAAGACAATTTACTCAAATTTTTAGAACCTTAATGTTTCAGGAAATTTGGTTTGTCCTACAAATAGTTTTCACTATATGGAGATACAAATTGCCAGTCTTTCACCGTGAAAAGAGAAAACTTTGGTCGATAAACTTCTGAATGTAGTTTAATTTGATATGAAGCGCGTGTAGAAAACCCAGACAATTAGAGTATGTTGGTTTTCCTTTAAAAAAAAACTTGGATAAATAAACACCGACTGCTATCAAATTTTGCTCCGCAAGTTTTGTTTACTTTAGTTTCTACCCTAACCGAGATCTTGTGAAAGCTAAAAATACCTCTTTCACTTTAAGAAAACTTAGCTCTTTTTGTGAAGGTGCACTATAAACATTGCTACTAAATCTCAACACAGAATATTGTAATTCTTGCAGTCAGTTTAAAATTGTAAACACAAGCGAAGTCTTTAAATCGTCGAAGTAGCGTGTGTCTGTCCGAATAGTTAATCCACTACCGAAATGTGTGTTGCTTTCGTGGGTTAAAATGACTTCATTTCCAGAAACGTTACACGGAAATCAAGGGTTAACCACGCAAAAAAAAAACATACAAGCAAGTCCAAGCAAGAAAACGAGTCCAAATTCGACGGAAAAGTTAAGGGTATGTTTTAGTCTATACGGTTTCCAGAACACTCTACGTCTCTTAAAGATGTATGTCTTGAATTATCTTGTATATTATATCTGAATACTACGAACATCTTTTGACATACAACGCTGGTATGATTTTTGCGTCATAATTGCAGCCTTTGAAACGGAATTTTGGAAATATTACTATTTTGCTGAAAAGAAAAATCGCCTTATCCGAATGAGAATAATGTAAAAAATTGATTATGCACGATCTCAAAACTAGAAACATTACTGCGCCTTTCAATGACATGCGACTCTAAAATTCAAATGCGTTTTTCGCTACTGTCAATCAAAATGTTCGGTGGCTCCTCCCAACTTCCGACTATATTGTCTGAACCGTGATCAACGATTTTATTTGATTACCCCGCGCTCGGCAGTAGTCGGAAGCTGGGAAGAGTCACCGACACATTTGAAAACGTATTTTTCCGTTGATCTTTGAAGTAATATATCAAACACCGAGAAGAGAGTTGAAAATACGACGCGCAGCGGCCCAGTATTTCAGTATTTTTGACGAAATTCGAGGTGTTTGGATAGACGATGAAACACTGCCTCAAGTGTTTTATATATCTTCTCAATCGAAACAAAAACTAAGGCGTAAACGGAGAAGTAAAATCGTCAAAATATATGCTAATTAAGACCGGGTATCCAAACCTCCTTCTCGCTTGTGATTTCCTTTGTTCTAACTTAATGAATTATTATTGTGTTTGAGAATTTTAGAGTCCGCATGTTATTGAAAGGCGCAGTAAATACAGTTATAGATTTGTAGTAGACGCACGTTGAAACTTCCAATTATTTTCCAGTCATTAAAGGAAAAAAAGTTGTTTTGCTGGCTTGCACGACCTGTGCGCTCCTCCATTTTAATTTGAAAATGCAGAAATAATGTTGAAGTTAATCTTTGCTTGTTCTTTTCGTATTGGATATAATTATTCTGCGCTCTAAAATGACAAAAAAATTGAATGTTTTTTCCAAGTGTAATTTCCAGGTTTATAGTGCACCTTCGAAAATCATTCCAAATTTCTTTTTTGAAAGCTATTTTTTCTACCTTTACAACAAGTAAGTTTGATTTCGATCCGTTTGCTTGTCCTCTTGGCTTGCCAGATGGATGATGAGTTGACTATTGACCAAGGCATCAGTCCTGAAGAAAGGAAAAACATTTAACTGATTAGATAGCGACATCGGGTATTGTACCAATAACCAGAACTTAAAAATCGTCCTTAAAGCCCGAGTTCACACTGGCCGGGTTGCTAATTGTTTTGTGCTAGTTTGGGTTGAAATTCAGACACCTATCTCAAATAATTGCAGTGGAACTGTTTGAAGTCTTTCATTCTGGAAAATCTCCAGTTGTCCTTCTTCCATAAAACTCCGCCGGCTTCTAGATTTTTTATACAGGAATGTGTAGATGACTTCCTTTGAAAAAGGTGTTAGTGGATCGAAGAGTCCTACAGAGGCTAATTCATTAAAAGCAGTTTTTGATAACATTGCCAGATCAGAAATAGCGGAAAGGGTACGTCTAAGGTCGAACTACACTGCCGTACAGACCGAGACTTCCTGAAATTCCAAAGAAATTTTTAATTCCTCAGTTGAAGAAAGACGATGTTCCATATGACCCGGAAAATAGAAAATTCACTTTTTATTTTGTCCTCATAACGCCCTATTTGTAGCCAAAATATAGAATTAAACGAAACTTGCTTTGACGATAAACGTAGGAATTATTAAAATAAAAATGATTCTCACTCACCTTTTACTGAAGTCTTCCTAAGCTTAAATTCCTTTTCTTTTTTCCTCAGCAATAATTCTAATGAAGCAATTAATTAAGACAAGACCGAATTAGCTTAAGTTTACTGTTTATCCAGAGAACATGATAACATTTCAAACATTAATGATAAGGCAAATATTTAAGTTCATAGGATGTTAAATTATGTGTGAACAATGCTGGAGTCGAAGGCTTTCTTTTGTTCGATTTGAAGAACCTATCCATCTCCCTTTGTCAAATGCCAAACACGTAAAGATATTTTGGCTGCAGAGTTTAAAATTATTTTAAAGAACACTTTTGACCTAGTGCTGCATTAGTAAGAAACTCAGCTTGTTCATACAACAGGCTTAAGCTCGAGCAAACGATTTATACAGTGAAAATTGTGAACACAACACCAATCCTGGAGATTAATTCAAAACGCCAGTTTAGTAAACATTGTTACTCGATCGCGATATTTCTGCTCGATACTGTCTTGAAATTTAGCGGAAAGTGTTCGGCAGAAGATCTTATGAAACGTCTTACAACATTCAACATTGCTTTAATAATTACCTTTGTACTGAGCAGTAGAGAATTCACACATCCGCCATCATGGTTGTAAGCCGAGCAAACAGTCTTTTGAAAGAGGGTCCCACGCTGCCGAATTTCGCTGTAAATCTCGCGGAAATCGGCTGGTGTTCTTGACAAACTAATTTTGGTCCTCGAATTTGGAAGGGAAAAAGTAACAATATAATTATAGAAAACGTTTTGACTCGCTTGCAAAGTCATCTTTCAGCACGTGTAGCTGATGGTAAAACATGAATAATAAGGTGAAGAATTTGTAATTCAGATCGAAAAACCGTCGGCCAATGACTTTACTTCTCTTGAACGCCCGGTGAACGCGCTTTTTTAACGTTACTCGCGACTCGACCTGAGGTCTTCAAAGATAGGCGAGGCCCGGCCGAAATCAAGATAACAGAGGGTCAATTTAATTACGGACCTGTCTTTGAAACTACATACATAAATCTGTACATTTGTTCCTTTACCAGGCCGCTACTGTGTTTTGTTCTGAGCCCAAAAGTGTCTCGTTTTTTTTTCTCGCGCGTGCGTTTCCGTTGGCGTTTTGTCAATAGAGAGCTTAAGCAGTGACGACGGCGACGCCAAGGACGACGCCTGGCAAAAAATGGATTTAAATTTTACTCTCGAATTTTGTAAGTAACTGAACTCGTTTAAGGGCCCTAGTCAGCCACACCTTTGGTTTTGTTTACATACTAGAATTTGGCTATTATATTTTATTCGGAGCCTGTCGAAACGAAGAAAAATCACTGTAATACTACTCAAGATAATTAAACATACCTTCAGGAACACAGCCTACAGTAAAACAATAAGAATTCACATCACCATGCTTTATCAATAATTTCAATGGCATCGAAAATGGCGGAGGCTGACTAGGGCCCTTTAAGAGCGCAAATCTGTATAAGAACCTGCTCAAACTAAATATGTAATGCCAGCGATAAATTCCATATGGAAATCCAAAATATCTGCCGTCGTGGCCTGGGTTGTCCAAAGTACACAAAACTTGGTCATTTCACATTGTTAAGTAAAGGTTAAAATATTCTTTAAAGACGCTTAATGGCGGTATAAAACAACCGACGTTTCGGCAGTACTGCCTATATTTTAACCTTTACTTATAGTTTAAAAAACGCTACGCAGTTTCTTCAATTTTATTCATTTCACATTGTTGTTTGGCAGAGAACGGCAACGAAATGTACAAAGAATTATAACGCACGTGCACAGCTATTGTTTTGCTCATTCAACCTTTTGTTTGGCGAAGTTCCCTTTGCCGTTGCCGTCGTGGTTTGCTTAAGTTCCCTATTTATTCAAACTGCGCTGCCTTTTACATTCTGCGAGA
>JAHPZR010000353.1:0-19605 GCA_019787425.1 Platygyra sinensis | reverse complement strand
TAATCGTTGTTCCTCGTTGTTTCAAAGTTTTTCTGTATGAAATAATGAATGGTTTATGTTTAGTCTAGACCAAAAAAAAAATGCTACGCCGTTAATTCAACGTTTGAGCTTTACAGCTCGTTCGCTTAGTGTTTTGTCGGAAATTGGTCCTTTACATGGGTGGTGTAAAATGACGGGAAAATAATCTACCAAATCTTTGTCTTTTTAACCTTCGTTTGAAATCTCAGAAAAAGTAATAGATCGTCAAGTGTTAATTTGGTAGCAGCCATTACCAAGTAGGTGATAAAGATAAAAGTCAGGAGAGCTCCTGCAAAAACATCGAGAGAGAGAAAAAGCGGCTGTTGTATCAGGACTAAAAAATAAAGAAAAAAATAATTCCGAAAAAAATTATGTTTCATCTTACTTTAAACATGTTTTATAATAAACGTTTAAGGTCTTGGTGGTTTTGATATTTTGCATTCTTTACGGGAAATAAGTGTGAAACTATAAAAATGTTATTTAACTCTTATGTAAATCGAACAGAAGGTCCTTACCAATCGTGACTGGCGGAAAGATATTTGTACCAACCAATGACGAGCGTTTTTCTTCTTTACAATGGCCCTCTGCTACACACTTCGGGGTGTATTTGTATTGTTGACACACGACTTTTGTAAACTTTACTATCGGAGAAGCTTTTAGAATTTAGCCATAGGGTTAGGAAGTAGATTCTTGCTTTTAGGAAGTTCAGCATATTAACATAAGACAAGGTGTGCATGAGCATGATCAGGTATGTGGACTCTTTTTGTAGTCCCGCCCAAAACCCGAATCCCTACTTTGAATCTTCATCTTTAGAAAATTTGTTAGAAACCATGGCATGAAGCGACTGACGGCATCGACGTTCAATTCTGGATTAAAAGAAATACAAATGTGCCCACGCCGAGATAACAATTTTGGATGCTAATTAATATCCGTGTTTAGTCGCTTCATATTTTTTCGCCTGCTTTGGTCAGAGTTGTTATCGTGCACTTGGTCGGTTACGGAACTACATTTGATTGGCTAATGCTGGCCTCAAAAGCCCTTCTGTGTCTTTCAATAGTATTCAAAAACATCTGAAAATTATAACATAATTCATGGCGTCACAGATCCACCATTTGTTTCTATTTATCGTTTGGGGATGTTGTGACTCAGTCAATGCAAACTTAGACTAGCCCCCCCCCCCCCTAAAACGTCGACATTTACCCCCAGCCTTCAAAAACCTTGGTGTCTATTTTTCTTTGGTTTTTGAAAAGTTTTTTTTCTTTTCAATTAGGCTGTTTTATATTAATTTATTTCACATATGTTTACGAAACATAACTCAAGAATTTTCGTTCTTTCTGTAACCAAAACAGTTACTTAATTTTTTCGCTTATGTCAAGGTAAACAAAGTGTGTTTGGGTTCTGCGTAATAAGGAAGGAGACTATCATAGTGACAAATGACCATACAATTGCTATTACACGTTGACTATATTAAAACCTTCCGTATTGACCGCAAGTTTCTGTTAATATGCTTGTGTTTACTCGAGACAGAAAGAAAATGCTAAGCAATTAACATCGACCGCTTTAACGGCTCGCTCGTTTGGTCATTGTGACTATTATGTTTTCTTCAGACTATAAACAAATTTCGCATCCAATTTTTTAGTAGAAAATGTTCCCCTCGGTTTCGCCTCGGGGAACATTGAGGGAGGGTCTCGGGAAAACAAAACTCACTTTTTTCTTGGGGCCAGTCATTAAGTACTTATTATAATTCTTATCCCAGAGTATTTGTTACGAATTGCTTATTAACGGAGAGTGAAGTCTTCACGGGAAACTCTCAGACCGAGATCTTGCCAAATTGACCAGACGAGAGCAAGGTCAATACGACAAAGCCGAGGTTTGAGATTTTCCAGCAAATACCCGACGTTCGAGGTTAATAAGTTGTTTATTAATTATCTGGCGTTTTGCTTTGTTTTTGAAGGCCTGTAATTAGCCCGTAGAAAAATAACCTAGAAATAGGGAAACCAAGATTGCCAAACAGAGATTACAAACAAATTAGCCAAACAGAGTTCGCTTAAAATCGAGTTCAAACACAAGCCATATATGAATAAATACTAAATAATCCTGATGATGATCAACCGTTTAAATACGAGTTGTCGGACCCGTATTGATGTAACTGATGAACAAAGATATTTCTCTTCTTTGGAAAAACTAGTTGACTTCTTGTGTAAGGATTTTCTGTCAGACGGGAATTTAAAAATAACCTGGTGACCGTAAAAAGACTAATACAAAGGCAATGATTGTACACACCCATGCAGAGAACGCCTGTCTATCAGTTAAATGTTTTAATTCCTGTAAGATGTTGCTGATAATGAGGAGAGGTTTTACGGAATAATGACTAGAACTCTCAGTTGTAAGCCACCTTATATAGATTTAATTCAAACCTTTTAATCTCTTTTAGCATCTGGCAACTCGTTACCGGCAGTCACCAGTTCATACCCAGGTAACTATAATATTTAGATCTAGAAAAGAATGTGGTAATAGCGCTGTGTAAAACTGGCCATCATTTGTTTTATACACAAAGACTTAAGATTATCTTCCAAGAGCTCAATATCTCTAGCTTACGTTGTAAAGTTTTGCCAAGGAAAGAACAAACTTCCAGGTCAACTGCTTGATTTCTCGATAAGAAAGAAATATTTGTTTTCTGGCATGAGGAAGGTGCATGTAGATGTGATTAAATTTACGTTATCACAAAAGAGAGCAAAGATTTTTTTAAAAAGATGAAGCTTTGCTTTTTAACAAGGATCGAAATTGGTCAAGATAAAACGAAATACTTGATAAATTAAAGATGATAGCAGAATATTTCAATTTTTGTCGAGCATTTAACTAGCTTTTTGTTTCCTCTTCAAGGGGATGGCTGCATAAATTACTCAAATCTTACTGAGGCAGACCGCGCTCAAGGAAACGCATGGTCGAAGCCGCAGGCCAATTACGGTCATTGGAGAAGCGATAAAAAACTAGAACTGGTTGGTACCGTTTTCAAGGAGCTGCTGGGGACCGCATGCCAGACAAATGTATTCTTAGATTTCGCTGCGGTACCAGGCATCCAGGTTGGCTTAATGGTACACACCCCACAATCGCCGATGGTGTAGTGAATCGCACAGTCTGTTTTAGTGCGAAAGCAAACTGTTGCTTATGCCATGACACGGTTAAAGTGAAGAACTGCAGTTCGTATTACGTCTATGAGTTACAGAAGCCATCTGGGTGTACGAGTGATCTTAAGCTTCGTTATTGTGGTAACGCCGGCGCTGGTAAGTTGATTCTGGATGAGTTGAATAACTAGAGAAGTCTGAGTGTTCCTTTAAATGGTGAATGATTATTTTCCTTATTTGATCTTTGAGTAAAATAAATAAAAAAAAATAAAAATGCAAGAAATAACCATCTCTCTTGGAAAAGGCTAGCGTGCGGTCATTCGCTTACAGGAAGGTGTGTTAGCACATCAAGTCTGTTAAAGTGGGAGAGAGAACTGCTGTTGGCTGAGTAATATCATTAAACTAACTATGGTGGTTTTTACGTATATGAGTTACAGAAGATGCCTCATGATTGCAATCTAAGGCCTAGGGCAAACGTCGAATCCAAGTCGCGTCGAATAAATTTAAAATAGGTACGATAAAGAGTCGCCTTCATTTCAGCGTGGTAGCAAACGTCGAACCTCCGTCGATCCTATTTCATAAGTTGCACGTGTCCCCGTGCTGTTAGGGAGCTTTAGCAACCACGAAAAAATGAAAAAATGAATGAAAAATGAATTTAGATTTTACAAGCGAGATTCGTGATGTCTAGATCTCTTCGGTACGCCAATGCCTCTTAAAACGTGCTTAAGCTACATATGCAACGACGGCGATCAATTCCAAATGGAAATACGAAAAACTAGCAGTCGTCGTCCACGTTCCGTTGACGACGCAGAACTTGGTCATTTCACGTTGTTGTTTTGCAGAGGATGGCAAAGGAATACAAAGATTTTTAGCGCACTTGCTCAGCTATTGTTTTGCTCATTAAACCTTTTTTTAATCACTCGACGCGCGGCTAGTTACTGCTAGGACTTGCTAGCAAAATGTCGAAATACAGTGCTCGTACAGTTAATTGTGAAAACTAGAAAGAGAAGACTCGTATTACACAGAGCTCTGAAAACAGTCTATCAGAGACAACAGCTTTTGGACTAATTGGCATGTCTGGCCATGCTTTTGTTAGCCAACAACAATGGAGCAGCAGTCATGGCAGTCTTGAGCAGCGGTCCTGATGTCAGCAATGACTTTCTATAATTCGCCATTCCCGGTCGCGAAATTATCTAAACATGACATTGCGAGTTTTAGCTTCTCTGTCCTGAGTCAGAGAGGCTAAAACTCACTTGAATCGCTCTGAAATGCCTCCAAACGCCATAAAAACACAAGTTATACACATAACAAAAAAAGGTAAGTCGATTTTGTTATTCTCCCCCTTATTTTGAACTATTCTGTACGGTCGTTATATTCCCATACAAACTCTCATAATAACGCTGTTACACGCAATTTCATGTTGACGGTTCCCAAAGTAGCTTGGGCTACCTATGAGCCACTTTCTGCAAGTCGATGTTGATTAGACTCTCTCTAGTGACTTCAAATCCTTGTCAGTATACAGCACATTTGTATCATTGGCAAACAAATAAAGAGAAAGCTTTTCAAAAGAATTACAAACATCCTATATACTCCAGGGAAGTACCCTGGGACCTTATACTCCAAGTGTATCCTGGGACCTTGAAGAAATCTTCGGTGTGGCGGTCCGAAGCTTGTAAGTTACACTGATGAAAGAGTGCCTTAAAACGGAGTTTCTTGGTGATCTACATGAAAATGTGCGGAGTTCAAACAGTTTGTATAATTACCTCTTAAAGGTCTATAGTGCCACATAAAATGGCTAAAATAATTACTTTAATATTAATAAGTTTTCTTCGAGACTAAAACCAGCGTTTTATGTTTCTAATTCAAGTGGATGGTTGTAACAATTACTCAATTCTTAGTGAAGCAGACAGAGCCCAAGGAAATGCAATTTCTGAGTCTTATAAATCGGAAGATAAGCACCTGGTAACTGGTTGGTACCGTTTCCAAGAAGCTGCTGGAGATCGAATGCAGGACAAATGTGTTCCTATTGGGAGCTGCGGTACCATGCATCCAGGTTGGTTAGAAAGTACCTTGCCGACAGTCGCCGAAGGAGTGGTGACACGCAAAGTTTGCTTCACAGGACCTAAAGGCTGCTGCTCTTGGAGTAACATCGTTAAAGTCAAGAACTGTAGCAATTATTATGTGTATGAGTTACAGCGGATGCCTCTTTGCCGTTATCGGTATTGCGGCAATGCTGGTTCTTGTAAGTTCCATTCATTTTTTAAGATGACATATTTAGTGCGGAATCTAAATGAGGAGGCCGACGGGACTGAGGGTAGCCTCGCTCCTACGCAGACAGACGCTCTTTGGGTTCGTTACCCAAGAGATTGCAGGGAAATAACTTTAGAACTAATCGGCGTCCACTCATTATGTAATAAGAAGCTAATAATAAACTGAACAGGCTCCCTTGGGATGAGAAATACAACGCGAACTGTTACGCGGTTAGACCTGTTAGGTTTGTCAACCGCCGTCAACTCCTTCAAAGTAAGTATGCAGTCTACCTGATATAGTGCGAGTTCTTAGATTACGAACACTGCATCTTTTTCACGGGGAAATAAACTATAGTGTCTCGAAGGAGATTTAAACAGATTATCGTAAATGTCTCACACTCGATGAAAGGATGCTCTAGTATTTTGTAATCATTTCTCAAGTTCCAAGCAGACTTCACGCTTGGTTTCCAGTATTTGAACCAAGATTTGATAGAAACCAGCCATGCAAACGAATGTCCAAATGGAAACAAGTCCATCATTTTCTTATACTCTACAGCTTCTGGCCGGTAAGGTATTTCAATCGACGGATTTCATGCCCACATAATCGTTTAAAAGACACGTTGGTATCCATTCAGGTCTCCTGGAAACTTCTCCGAGTCCAGAATTCGTAGCATTGATCGGGACGCGAGCAAACAAAGGGAACGGAACGTGCCTGTCTTGGCTACAGCAGACGTTTGTGGGGGAGGGAGATTGCGTAACGAGCCCAAAGAGCGTCTGCGTAGGAGGCTTGGTATGGGGAGGAAATGATTGCCCTTGTCCTTGGGAACGTTATCCCAAGCTCAAAGAAAACACCTTGGGATGCTCTACATTAAGCCGTTAAGTTTCGTTTATATTGCTTTAGTAACCTTTAAGTTAAGAATCGAAGAAATGGAAGCGGTTTCGGCGACCCTCCGGCAATAAAACATTGCAAACAAAGCCCCATTTTCTCCCACGCAACTGAGCAAACGAACTGCTAATCAGAGGGGAGGGGGGAGAAAAGCACCGATTTTTCTGACTTTTTTTATCAATGAATTTCAGGAACCTCCTTAAAAATATAAATTTTAGAAATAAGTTACAGAACATAATAACCACCAGAGATGACTTAACGATCTTATTGTTGATAGGGCTCACTGCTTTAAGCCTGGGTTTTGCAAAATCGCTAACGCTAAGGCGATCAGCACTCCTTTTCTTGACTGCTTTTGCTAGTCTTTGCTTTGATAATTAGTTTTTACGTAACATACTAACAGAGCAGTATCTGTGTCATAATAATTTTCACTACAGTGACAACAGCACAAACACCAAGACTAACCACGACAGCAACATCAAAAAACAACAGCAGCAGAAACAGCTGCAACTCAAATGCAACAACAACAACAACAACAACATCAACAACAGGAGAAACGGAAGCAGCAAGAACTGCAACATCAGAAAACAACAGCAACAGAAACAGTTGCAACTCAAAAGCAACAACATCAGCAGCATCAACAGCAGCAGAGACGGCAGCACCAACAACTGCAACAGCAACAACAACAACAATTGCAATAGCAACAGAAACAACAATAACAAAAACTTCAACAACATTAAAGACAACAATAGCAGAACTGGTAAGAATTGAGCTCAGCTTTTAATTTCAACGTAGACTCTTGGCTACTTAACCTATCCACGCTCTTTCAATTTCTTTTTTACATACATCAACTCAGACAATGAGAAGATCATGAACTTGATTCACTTCTTCTTCACCCAGGAAAAAAAAATCATTTCTGCACTGGACAAATTAGATGTCTTGCAAAACACTTCGTTTCAGGTATCTATTCTTTCCGTTAATTTACTGACCTATATTTACTAAGATCAATTACGGAATTCATCCATTTAATAACTATGGTTGGACTGATTTCGTATATGAAAAAAATATCAATACTGCTCTTTTCAGGAGGCTGTCAACTTGTTTACAAACACTACCGAACTGTATAAAAACATAGATATCGCGGATGTTGGAGCACAAAAGCGATGGGAATCTATCTTAAGTATGGCAGTTATCTTTGAGAGATTCCTCCTCAATTACAGTAATTACCATCTCAGTGAATCAACCCCGCAGAGAAAAATCGTTTCTAACAGCCTTGGTGAGTAGACATGTATTGTGTGTTGGGTTGTGGGGCAGCGAAGTATATGATTAACAATTCTATTGAACTTTTTTTTTTTCTGCAAAAAATACCAGCACATGAAACAACAAGCCTAGCAGCTTCAATCAATCATGATCAATCAGTCAGTCAATCAATCAATCAATCAATCAATTGATCAGTCAGTCAGTCAGTCAGTCAGGCTATTAATCAATCAATCAATCAATCAATCAAACAAACTATCAGTCAATCAGTCAATTAATCATTCGAATGATGCCAGATATATTGTTCAAACATTCAAGCAAGATGCGAGCAATGATAGGAATGATCACTAATTAAAATGTTTTTTTTATTTATTTATTTTTTTATTTTTATTTTTTACGTATATGCTGCATGTATTTGTATTTTGTGGTATGACAGTCAGTGAAGAACGTCTTGATGCCCATCGTATCTTACAGCTTCAGCTATCTGGCGGAGCTCCAGTCAAAATGTGACCGACTTTCTTCCTAAAGAATCTGGAAGACAAACCTCTATCACAATACCCTTGACTATTTTGGACGACAATGGTTTGTGTAGATAAAGTTTCTTAAAAACCACTCCTTTATTTGATTCATTTCCGAAAAACTTAAGGCCTCTTTTTCGACGCGAGTCTTGGTGCTCATCCTCTTCATATGCAAATCAATTTCATGCACATGAGATTAAACTCATGTGCATGAAATTGAATTGCATATGAAGAGGATGAGCACCAAGACTCGCGTCGAAAAAGAGGCCTTAAGTTTTTCGGAAATGAATCAAATAAAGGAGTGGTTTTTAAGAAACTTTATCTACACAAACCATTGTCGTCCAAAATAGTCAAGGGTATTGTGATAGAGGTTTGTCTTCCAGATTCTTTAGGAAGAAAGTCGGTCACATTTTGACTGGAGCTCCGCCAGATAGCTGAAGCTGTAAGATACGATGGGCATCAAGACGTTCTTCACTGACTGTCATACCACAAAATACAAATACATGCAGCATATACGTAAAAAATAAAAATAAAAAAATAAATAAATAAAAAAAACATTTTAATTAGTGATCATTCCTATCATTGCTCGCATCTTGCTTGAATGTTTGAACAATATATCTGGCATCATTCGAATGATTAATTGACTGATTGACTGATAGTTTGTTTGATTGATTGATTGATTGATTGATTAATAGCCTGACTGACTGACTGACTGACTGATCAATTGATTGATTGATTGATTGATTGACTGACTGATTGATCATGATTGATTGAAGCTGCTAGGCTTGTTGTTTCATGTGCTGGTATTTTTTGCAGAAAAAAAAAAAGTTCAATAGAATTGTTAATCATATACTTCGCTGCCCCACAACCCAACACACAATACATGTCTACTCACCAAGGCTGTTAGAAACGATTTTTCTCTGCGGGGTTGATTCACTGAGATGGTAATTACTGTAATTGAGGAGGAATCTCTCAAAGATAACTGCCATACTTAAGATAGATTCCCATCGCTTTTGTGCTCCAACATCCGCGATATCTATGTTTTTATACAGTTCGGTAGTGTTTGTAAACAAGTTGACAGCCTCCTGAAAAGAGCAGTATTGATATTTTTTTCATATACGAAATCAGTCCAACCATAGTTATTAAATGGATGAATTCCGTAATTGATCTTAGTAAATATAGGTCAGTAAATTAACGGAAAGAATAGATACCTGAAACGAAGTGTTTTGCAAGACATCTAATTTGTCCAGTGCAGAAATGATTTTTTTTTCCTGGGTGAAGAAGAAGTGAATCAAGTTCATGATCTTCTCATTGTCTGAGTTGATGTATGTAAAAAAGAAATTGAAAGAGCGTGGATAGGTTAAGTAGCCAAGAGTCTACGTTGAAATTAAAAGCTGAGCTCAATTCTTACCAGTTCTGCTATTGTTGTCTTTAATGTTGTTGAAGTTTTTGTTATTGTTGTTTCTGTTGCTATTGCAATTGTTGTTGTTGTTGCTGTTGCAGTTGTTGGTGCTGCCGTCTCTGCTGCTGTTGATGCTGCTGATGTTGTTGCTTTTGAGTTGCAACTGTTTCTGTTGCTGTTGTTTTCTGATGTTGCAGTTCTTGCTGCTTCCGTTTCTCCTGTTGTTGATGTTGTTGTTGTTGTTGTTGTTGCATTTGAGTTGCAGCTGTTTCTGCTGCTGTTGTTTTTTGATGTTGCTGTCGTGGTTAGTCTTGGTGTTTGTGCTGTTGTCACTGTAGTGAAAATTATTATGACACAGATACTGCTCTGTTAGTATGTTACGTAAAAACTAATTATCAAAGCAAAGACTAGCAAAAGCAGTCAAGAAAAGGAGTGCTGATCGCCTTAGCGTTAGCGATTTTGCAAAACCCAGGCTTAAAGCAGTGAGCCCTATCAACAATAAGATCGTTAAGTCATCTCTGGTGGTTATTATGTTCTGTAACTTATTTCTAAAATTTATATTTTTAAGGAGGTTCCTGAAATTCATTGATAAAAAAAGTCAGAAAAATCGGTGCTTTTCTCCCCCCTCCCCTCTGATTAGCAGTTCGTTTGCTCAGTTGCGTGGGAGAAAATGGGGCTTTGTTTGCAATGTTTTATTGCCGGAGGGTCGCCGAAACCGCTTCCATTTCTTCGATTCTTAACTTAAAGGTTACTAAAGCAATATAAACGAAACTTAACGGCTTAATGTAGAGCATCCCAAGGTGTTTTCTTTGAGCTTGGGATAACGTTCCCAAGGACAAGGGCAATCATTTCCTCCCCATACCAAGCCTCCTACGCAGACGCTCTTTGGGCTCGTTACGCAATCTCCCTCCCCCACAAACGTCTGCTGTAGCCAAGACAGGCACGTTCCGTTCCCTTTGTTTGCTCGCGTCCCGATCAATGCTACGAATTCTGGACTCGGAGAAGTTTCCAGGAGACCTGAATGGATACCAACGTGTCTTTTAAACGATTATGTGGGCATGAAATCCGTCGATTGAAATACCTTACCGGCCAGAAGCTGTAGAGTATAAGAAAATGATGGACTTGTTTCCATTTGGACATTCGTTTGCATGGCTGGTTTCTATCAAATCTTGGTTCAAATACTGGAAACCAAGCGTGAAGTCTGCTTGGAACTTGAGAAATGATTACAAAATACTAGAGCATCCTTTCATCGAGTGTGAGACATTTACGATAATCTGTTTAAATCTCCTTCGAGACACTATAGTTTATTTCCCCGTGAAAAAGATGCAGTGTTCGTAATCTAAGAACTCGCACTATATCAGGTAGACTGCATACTTACTTTGAAGGAGTTGACGGCGGTTGACAAACCTAACAGGTCTAACCGCGTAACAGTTCGCGTTGTATTTCTCATCCCAAGGGAGCCTGTTCAGTTTATTATTAGCTTCTTATTACATAATGAGTGGACGCCGATTAGTTCTAAAGTTATTTCCCTGCAATCTCTTGGGTAACGAACCCAAAGAGCGTCTGTCTGCGTAGGAGCGAGGCTACCCTCAGTCCCGTCGGCCTCCTCATTTAGATTCCGCACTAAATATGTCATCTTAAAAAATGAATGGAACTTACAAGAACCAGCATTGCCGCAATACCGATAACGGCAAAGAGGCATCCGCTGTAACTCATACACATAATAATTGCTACAGTTCTTGACTTTAACGATGTTACTCCAAGAGCAGCAGCCTTTAGGTCCTGTGAAGCAAACTTTGCGTGTCACCACTCCTTCGGCGACTGTCGGCAAGGTACTTTCTAACCAACCTGGATGCATGGTACCGCAGCTCCCAATAGGAACACATTTGTCCTGCATTCGATCTCCAGCAGCTTCTTGGAAACGGTACCAACCAGTTACCAGGTGCTTATCTTCCGATTTATAAGACTCAGAAATTGCATTTCCTTGGGCTCTGTCTGCTTCACTAAGAATTGAGTAATTGTTACAACCATCCACTTGAATTAGAAACATAAAACGCTGGTTTTAGTCTCGAAGAAAACTTATTAATATTAAAGTAATTATTTTAGCCATTTTATGTGGCACTATAGACCTTTAAGAGGTAATTATACAAACTGTTTGAACTCCGCACATTTTCATGTAGATCACCAAGAAACTCCGTTTTAAGGCACTCTTTCATCAGTGTAACTTACAAGCTTCGGACCGCCACACCGAAGATTTCTTCAAGGTCCCAGGATACACTTGGAGTATAAGGTCCCAGGGTACTTCCCTGGAGTATATAGGATGTTTGTAATTCTTTTGAAAAGCTTTCTCTTTATTTGTTTGCCAATGATACAAATGTGCTGTATACTGACAAGGATTTGAAGTCACTAGAGAGAGTCTAATCAACATCGACTTGCAGAAAGTGGCTCATAGGTAGCCCAAGCTACTTTGGGAACCGTCAACATGAAATTGCGTGTAACAGCGTTATTATGAGAGTTTGTATGGGAATATAACGACCGTACAGAATAGTTCAAAATAAGGGGGAGAATAACAAAATCGACTTACCTTTTTTTGTTATGTGTATAACTTGTGTTTTTATGGCGTTTGGAGGCATTTCAGAGCGATTCAAGTGAGTTTTAGCCTCTCTGACTCAGGACAGAGAAGCTAAAACTCGCAATGTCATGTTTAGATAATTTCGCGACCGGGAATGGCGAATTATAGAAAGTCATTGCTGACATCAGGACCGCTGCTCAAGACTGCCATGACTGCTGCTCCATTGTTGTTGGCTAACAAAAGCATGGCCAGACATGCCAATTAGTCCAAAAGCTGTTGTCTCTGATAGACTGTTTTCAGAGCTCTGTGTAATACGAGTCTTCTCTTTCTAGTTTTCACAATTAACTGTACGAGCACTGTATTTCGACATTTTGCTAGCAAGTCCTAGCAGTAACTAGCCGCGCGTCGAGTGATTAAAAAAAGGTTTAATGAGCAAAACAATAGCTGAGCAAGTGCGCTAAAAATCTTTGTATTCCTTTGCCATCCTCTGCAAAACAACAACGTGAAATGACCAAGTTCTGCGTCGTCAACGGAACGTGGACGACGACTGCTAGTTTTTCGTATTTCCATTTGGAATTGATCGCCGTCGTTGCATATGTAGCTTAAGCACGTTTTAAGAGGCATTGGCGTACCGAAGAGATCTAGACATCACGAATCTCGCTTGTAAAATCTAAATTCATTTTTCATTCATTTTTCATTTTTTCGTGGTTGCTAAAGCTCCCTAACAGCACGGGGACACGTGCAACTTATGAAATAGGATCGACGGAGGTTCGACGTTTGCTACCACGCTGAAATGAAGGCGACTCTTTATCGTACCTATTTTAAATTTATTCGACGCGACTTGGATTCGACGTTTGCCCTAGGCCTTAGATTGCAATCATGAGGCATCTTCTGTAACTCATATACGTAAAAACCACCATAGTTAGTTTAATGATATTACTCAGCCAACAGCAGTTCTCTCTCCCACTTTAACAGACTTGATGTGCTAACACACCTTCCTGTAAGCGAATGACCGCACGCTAGCCTTTTCCAAGAGAGATGGTTATTTCTTGCATTTTTATTTTTTTTATTTATTTTACTCAAAGATCAAATAAGGAAAATAATCATTCACCATTTAAAGGAACACTCAGACTTCTCTAGTTATTCAACTCATCCAGAATCAACTTACCAGCGCCGGCGTTACCACAATAACGAAGCTTAAGATCACTCGTACACCCAGATGGCTTCTGTAACTCATAGACGTAATACGAACTGCAGTTCTTCACTTTAACCGTGTCATGGCATAAGCAACAGTTTGCTTTCGCACTAAAACAGACTGTGCGATTCACTACACCATCGGCGATTGTGGGGTGTGTACCATTAAGCCAACCTGGATGCCTGGTACCGCAGCGAAATCTAAGAATACATTTGTCTGGCATGCGGTCCCCAGCAGCTCCTTGAAAACGGTACCGTCTAAATTTTCCTAAATAAGATGAATATATGTTTTACATTTAAAGTACTTGATTAGATACAACCAGGTTCCGCCTAGTTTCACACTCGGGTTGAAATCATACGTTCTAAAACTTGGAGGCGTGACTGTATCCTTATGAATCATAAAGCGGTTTCCTTGCTTGTTTAGCAATGTCTTTTTTTTTTTTTTTTGGTATAGCAGAAATAATTGTTTAAAAAAAAAGATGTATTTCCTGGTTTAATTATTGCCCATCCCGGTATACACGAGAATTCAAGTCCAGACACGGAAGTTTCTTCTAGGTATCTCGAAGAAAATTATGCCAACTTTGAGAATTATAAAGTGCTGTGGGAATGTTTGACAATATTGACCAACACTATTTGGCAGAGCGGTACAGGTATATTGCCTTCAGAGAATTGGGTCTCATCCCCATTTTGCACGCGCTTCTGGTGCTGGTTGCGATTTAATTGCATCTTGGTTCATTTGTCCTAGGAGAAAAGGGCCGCTCAGCCATAGTAGACATCCAAAATAAAGCTCTTAAATTATTCACATTTGGCGTTTTGTTTTCCTTTACTTTTTCCGATCAGCGATGTGCATCAGCCTTTATCTCAAATCAGAATGAGTCTGTCTGGATCCCTCGGAACTGGACAGATAATATTTCTTTCCGGAATTGGAGTAACAGAAAACATGGTAAGCGGCCTCTGAAGTTTAACAGAGTGGTGGGTAAGCGGTAGGAAATCAAGACACCATGAGATGACAAATCAATACTCACTATTTATTAATCATTAATGTACTGCGCTTCTTCACATGCAGGGTGCTTGTGTTGCAATAGCCGCTCTTCTGCAGTACTTTCTGATGGCAGCTTTCTGTTGGATGCTCGTCGAGGGAATCTACTTTTATTTGCTTGTTGTACAGGTTTACAACGTCGAAAACAAGATGCGCATCTATCACGGGTTGTCGTGGGGTAGGTTCACCAGCGCCTTTTAGCCCTGAAGAGACTGTTTTGGTAGACCCTTACAATCAGTTCATTCTACTCCAGGTTTTCCCGCTGTCATTGTCGCGATGTCGCTGAGTATTGCTGCACTACAGAATGGAATCCACAGTTTTGTCGATGATGAATAGTGAGCATTTTCCTACTGTTTTAGATATTCTTCTCCATTATTTGCTGCATTCTGTATTTAAAAATAATAATAAAAAAAAACTTTGGTCTTTCACTGTACTTATTTGTAATTTTTGCCAGTTTGCAATTTTGGAGCTGTGAGATAAACTTTTTATATACATTGTTATATTTTTACTTTTGGTTTAAGCTGCTGGATGTCTTCGCATAACAATCTGATTTGGATATTTGTCGCAATCGTGTCGGGGGTTGAAATAGTAAGTATTTAAACCGACTGCAAAGTCAGTGTCCTTAACTTGAAATGTACGCAATATATGCAAATAAAGGTCATTAATTCAATAATAAAAATTAATCATGTTCAAACAAAGAAAATCGGTCACAACCATGAGTGAAAAAGGAGGTTTGGATACCCGGTTTTAACTAGCACAGATTTTGACGATTTCATCATTCCATTTACTCGTTAGCTATTGTTTCGAATGAGTAGATACTCGAGATAGTGTTTCATCAGCTGTCCAAACACCTCGAATTTTGTCAAAATACTCAGCTGCGCGTCGTATTTTCAGGTCTCTTTTCGGTGTTTGGATATCCCGATGAAACACTGTCTCTCGTGTTTGCTATCTTACATGAAGTTCTGCGTGTAGTCGGTGATATGCCTTCAAACTCCTATGTGTATAGTTGCTCTTATAAAGCTTAGTCCATGCGTTTGATTCATGAACAGCGCACATGTTCTCTTTACTTCCCTTAGTTCATCTTGTTGATATTAGTTCGGGTCGTAAAGGAAATCGCCATAATGCAGCCAACGGCAGGAGATAACACTATTTACCAGATACGGTAAGAAGGACATTTACTCAGTAAAAAAAAAAAAAAAAAAAAAAAAAAAAAAGCTTGTTAAAGTCTCACAACACGATTTAGGCCAGCTACCCTTGATACAACCCGTGCTTCTATCATCTTTTTCTAATATAGACTGAAAAATTAACAAAGATTTTTTTTCTTTACTGATCAATTTATTGAATGAGTAACTCGACTGAGAGTAAGATTGGATAATGTTTTTCCTAGCTTTCTCATGTGCTAGCTTTGTTATATCACCAATTCAATAAAGGGATATCGATAATTTGTGAACTGTCTGCATCCCATTAACTCATTGTCATTGTTATTATGTGTTTGGCAGACGTGGCATCAAAGCATGCCTGGTAATGAGTCCTTTACTTGGGATCACGTGGTTGTTTGGTCTTCTGATGCCATTGCACACAGCTTTCGTCTACATTTTTACGTTCCTCAATTCTACTCAGGTGAGTTATTTCTGTCAATTCAAACAATTCTGCTGCCTTCGACACTCCTGAGGGCAGTTTTTGTTGGTTTGGTTGAAAAGCGCTTTCCCGGTTTTTCAGACCTATGTGTAATTGTGCCGTGTTTGTTGCTTTTAAATTAGGAATTATTATATTTGGCAACTGTAGGTCTTAGTGGGTTACATTCTGTTTTTTATTAACAATTGATTGCCGGTCTAGCAAGGGCTTATAAACCTAAATTAATTGCTTGATATTTACACCAAAAAAAGATTTCAATGTTCGTTTATCTAAATGTGAATATATATTACCTGCTTATTTTTGTGATCACTTTCTTTCAAAGGGAATGTTCATTTTTCTCCTGCACTGTGCGAGAAACCACCAGGTGAGAGCATGGTGATTCAAAGTATTCAGCATCGAGGAATAACGATAACAATAACGCTACTGTAGCCCAACGGTTTTGATGCAGTGTCGTAGTGTTCAGAGGAGGACCGTGAGAACTCAAATTGGGCTGGACGTCGAAAAATTAGCATCTTGTTTTCTTTCTGTAAAAGACCTCTTTTGACTGTATTTTCCAACGTTCTTGGAAAAACTAGTTGAGTCGCCTGGAATGAATAAAGTGAGTAAGAGTAAGCGCACTCGCCTCGGGTTCAGTAACGAGTCAAGAGCAGTATCGACCTCTGGGAACTGGGAACGAATGTAACCAGTTTGTGGATAGCCAACCGCACAATACATCAAAATGTTTAACTTAAACAGTCAGTAAGAGACTGATATATTTCCTCAATCAATTACGTTATTTTATTAAATCCGCAGTTCAGAGAGCGATTCAAAAGAAGGCTAAGTGTGGTTTTCCCAGCTGTATACGATCCAAACCTTGCAAGAAAACCCTCCAAGGTTAATCCAAGTGTTGTCGGTACAGTGGAGATAATTGAAGTGCAACCATATAGCGGTGTTTTTGAGCTGAAGGAAATGTAATTTTAGCTTCCTGGTTAATAAATAGGCCTTAGTTTGTTCTCGGTAATTATTAAAGATCTTTTTTTTTTCTTTAAACCGTAGTGCTGTAGCAGTAATTAAAATAAACGGTTATGTAATGTTTTTTTGGCTTTACTTGTGTAGCGTTTTACACGGTGGAAGTTAGTTTTTATTCCGCTTTTAAGAACTAATCAAGAGTTTTTTTTTTTTTTTTTCTCTGCTAGTTTAGACGTTCGTCAGTCTTATAACTGACAGCTTGTGTTTTTCAAGTGTGGTTCATAGTAGAAAAGAAAACGTCCTTTGAGAGGTTTTAGCTAGTCTAGCATTCTTCATCATTGCTGATGGTTTCAAATAGTTTTTTTTTTTCTCTCTCTAAAGAAGCTGTAACACTGACTATCAGTTTTCCTCTCTGTTTTCTTAGTGTGCTTCCAGTCTATAAGAAATTGCTTACGGTTAAAAGTTGAATTATTGAATGTTTCCTTAATATCAGAACAAACACTTAAAGAAAGAGTTGAACAAGCTTAGCTACATGTAACTCATGTTCACCAAGCCAAAAAACGTCAAAGTAGTTGCTATCTTTGGATTACATGTTTGCATTCAGGTTTTACCTGCTTTGATTTGAACAGTACTGAGAGATGTGACATATGTGCATGTTAACTTCAATTTATTTCACTGCTTGAAGCAAATAAATAAAATCGCGAAACACAATGTTGTCTGAGTAGACTTTCTTAGTACTTTCCACTTTAACAGCCAAAGGCATCAATTGATCTGTGATAATATAAATAAATTTTCATTTCCATTCGTCATCATCTACGGGTATATTACGAGCTTACAATGTGACCTGCTCTCAGTTGGGTTGATAGCTCAGTTGGTACAACACTGCACCGGCGTCGTAGAGGTCATGGGTTAGAATCCCGTTCAGGCCTGATTTTTCTTTTCAGGGTTTAATTTCAAAACTGCTTAAGTTGTGCGTATAAATATATCATCAAATATATCATCTTTCACATACATTCACTTCCAGAACTAAAACAGTTACTTAAGTTTGAACAGTTACTGTACTCCTTGTATATGTTTCCTTTCTTTATAATCTTCTATGTCAAGTTCTCATGCACATGTACCTTACTACTCTGATGACTAGATTTGATTCAGGGTCAGAGGATTTGTTACAAGGTACCCAGGAATTTGTCGGTCATTAGTACGCATAGACAGATTCCGCCCTCGAAAGGTTCAAAAATTGTTGCTCTCACTTGCATATGCGAGTGGATGGATATGCACGTGAATGGTATGCAAGTATGTGTGTATAAATTATCTCGTCAACACATAAGAAATATTGCACTTGGTGCCTAGATCTCACGAGACTGGAGTTATCGTACAATGAAGGTTCGAAAATTGTTGCCCTCATGTGCATATGCACCTGTATGGTGGTATACACTTTAATGGATATGCTTGTGAATGTACCACACGTGTGAATGTCAGAAATTAAAATATCGAAGAGTCTTGTCACTCGGGTATGATGGCGTAAAACTGCGGTAATGCGACACAATGCAAAATACGCAAATGTCAATTTTTAGTCAGTTCGGGCACGTAATTTTTAAAAATACAGTTTGCACCGTCTTAACTGAGCCTTGAAATGGACGTCTGTAATAACAGCTTAGGCGGGGAGTAAAATACGTTCCATTGAAAGTCTAGGGGCGTTACGTCACTTCAGCCAGTATTATTATTCAGATTATCAGAAGACAATATACCAAAGCAAAACGAAATAATCTGGAATAACCGAAACATGTTAATAAATAAACATATGATCTATTTAAAACATTGGCACCAAAGTAAAATCACTCATATTAAGAACCTACTTAATGAAGACCACAGTTTCTTATCGTACCACGTATTTCAACAAACTTTTCACTTATAAGTCCCAGTCACAGCCTACTATGGTCTTTTAAATGCTATTCCGCCCAGCTGGAAAAGTGAAATCAAATCCATAAAAATGCCAATTGAAAATGAAAACGTGTCACAGGAATCCTCTTTGCCCAAAACTATCACCACCCGTGCCGTTTATGCAGCAATAATAAATCACTACTTTCAACCTCCAACTGCCGAGCCAAGACTGTTACGTCACGGTTTCACCAATGATTGCCTAAAATATGTTTATAACCTCCCCTTTGTAATTACGCTTGAAACAAAACTTCAAATTTTCCAATATACGATTATCCACAATATACTTCCAAACAATTGCTCTCTTTTTCGTATGAAGCTATGTGATTCCGAAACCTGTCACTTATGTAAAATACAAGCGCAAACATTGGCTCAGCTTCTTTACCAGTGTCCTGTAATTTCAGAATTTTGGATTGCTTTTCAAAGTTGGTGGTTCGCAAATCACGGAAAGATCATGACTCCTACCGAACGTGACATCCTTTTTGGATGGCATGATAACGCCACAGAATCAAAAAACACTTTAAATTACATAACCCTCGTAGCCAAATATTATATCTTCTGTACAACCCAAGAGTCCGATGAGGAATCCTTTGACGGCTTTCCTTCTTTTTTGAAGAATAAATTGGATGCTCTTCAACAAATAGCAGTTAAAAATAAAAACATTGACAACTTCAACAGAAAATGGAAAGACTTTATTTAATACGTTTTCCTTTTTTTCGATTGCTATTGTTATTTATTTTACCATTATCTCTTTTTCAGTAAATTGTATTTAGTCTGTATTGTATTTTGTAGAGAGCACTTACTGCTTCTTTTGTATTGTTAGTATT
>JAHPZR010000352.1:22500-25326 GCA_019787425.1 Platygyra sinensis | reverse complement strand
TATTATTATTATTATTATTATTATTATTGAAACAAGAAATATGAGTGATAGGAACCGACGTTTCGGTGCATCTTGCGCCATTATCAAGGTTACATAATTAATGATAAAAAGCGGTTTGTAAAAAAGCTAAGTTGAAGCGAATTTGCATAACATAGCGGCAAGCTAATTACTTAAATACTTTAGCACGAAGAGAATCGGACTGCACATTCAATGTTGGTTTAAGCTCTTGAATATACAGCATTTCATTAACAAGGCAGTCAAATTTGTTCATGCATTTCTTGATTACATTGAAGCGTGCTAAGAAATTGTTCGGAACAGCAGTGTTATGTTCTTTGTAGTAATGCTTGCAGATTGATGACGCCTTTTGACGGTGTCCCTCAACGCGCGTGTGAAGGTGGCCTTTGTACACCCAACATAACCTGCATCACACAGGTCACACTTGAATAAATAAACAACGCATTGCTGGGTTACAATGTTGGGCTTGGGCTCACGCAGGCTTAGATCTTGATTAAGCTTGCGGCTAGTAAACACGGGTTGAATGGTCTTTCCCACCTTGCTGCAGGAATTACTGTCGATAAAATGTCGATTAGTTTCTTGTGGAACTTCTTAGCTATCAATAAATTTTGCCAATCTCGAATCCCAGCAGTCCGTTGTTATACGCAACATTTTTTTATGTCACTCAAATATTTTAGGCCCAAAATATAGTGATCACTTGGAGTAATGATATTACTATTAGACTAGAATTAGAATGACTGGATACAAATACAAGTGTAATGATAATCACAACTGAACTGAGCCAAATTCAAAGTAAGTCCTTTATCCAATTTTACCTTTTCTGCCATTTAAGCCGTCCACTTTTTATTCAGTTAATATATTTTATTTTATTTTAATTTTAAGCAATTGCGACTAAAATTTCTTTTGTAGCCGATATGAGGTAATCAAAATCATTTTAGTTGCCTTGTTTTTTATTTTCTTTAAAGAACAAGTCTTATATTTCTGGTGCTGCAGTGTAATGATAACCATTTCTCGGCCTACAATTATAGTCCACCAGTGCTTTTTTGTCAGGACACCAACAGTACCACTGCATTTTGTGCATGCAGCTCGTGGATCACACCAATCAATTCTTGATGATATTGTCCATTCATGATGATCTATCGGTTTCATTATTGTTTATTTATTTATTTACCTTTTTTTTTACGTAATTCATTTCTTAGCACTCACAACTGGCCACTCAGATAATTACTTAACACTCACTCGTCTAATTGTTATTTTATTATTACTTATTTCTTCATGCGTGAATATAACATCAACATTTCTCCCAAGCTGTTCTCGGTTTCTAGTTTATTTCTTAGAAATAAAAATCCAGTTTAATTCGTCTGACTGGTTCGCCGAGAAACATTTGAACTTTGGGTCAATGGCAATGAAATACTCTGAAATCGTCTCGACTCTTCTCGCAGGCATTTTAACATTCAGAGTTTTTGACTTACCTCTTTGATGATCAACTTGAAATCTCTTGGTGTTGCAGTAATTGTAACCATTCGTTGCTCTGCAAGTGTAGTTACCAAGTTTTCGGTCCGTCAAGGTACCAACCTCTAATAGACACTTCATAAGTCTAGCTGGTTTTGATTCAGCCCGACATTGCGATCCAATTCTTTTATCTTGTGGATCAAACCATTCAATTATATGTGGTCTTGTCTTTGGATCCTCCGCCAATTCATAAGTCTGCCACGCAGTACAAGTCAGATAAAGGGCTGCGCCAATCGACAGTTTGTTGGATGGCGGAGTTGACGAGATATTAATCTGAGGTTCACCTGTTTGAAGAGAAAAACGTAAAACAGTGAAACAAGTGTGAGTTCCGTATATTCGACGCATTACATGAGTTTTACCTGCGCCAAACGGACAGTTTATTGGATGGCGGATTTGAAGAGGTTTTCATTAGAGGTTCACATGATCATGCGAGGAAAAGTAAGAATTCCCTCCGCGCACAAATTAAGTGACGCTTTAAGAAGGTCAAACATGCATTTTTTAACTATTACATGCGCGGGAGCTTAACATTATAGCTGTATTAATCATCGCTATTCACTCAAAGGTTGTTAACACTCCCTATTCAGTAACTTCCGCCTGACACAAACATCGTCGAGTTCTTTTCTTATACTCCCGCGGTTGTTGTTGGATCGAGCTCAAGACAAGATCCGCTGAAAATGCAAAATGAGGATTCATTGAAGGAATTTCCTGCCGATAAATGTCAATTAGTTCCTTGTGGATATCTTAGCTATCAATAAGTTTTGCCAGTCTTAGATCCCAGCGGTTTGTTATACGCGATATTATTTTAGGCGCAAAATGTAGTATTCACCTTGAGTAATGATATCATTATCATTATCAATATTATTATTATTATTATTACTATTATTGAAACAAGAAATATGAGTGATAGGAACCGACGTTTCGGTGCATCTTGCGCCATTATCAAGGTTACATAATTAATGATAAAAAGCGGTTTGTAAAAAAGCTAAGTTGAAGCGAATTTGCATAACATAGCGGCAAGCTAATTACTTAAATACTTTAGCACGAAGAGAATCGGACTGCACATTCAATGTTGGTTTAAGCTCTTGAATATACAGCATTTCATTAACAAGGCAGTCAAATTTGTTCATGCATTTCTTGATTACATTGAAGCGTGCTAAGAAATTGTTCGGAACAGCAGTGTTATGTTCTTTGTAGTAATGCTTGCAGATTGATGACGCCTTTTGACAGTGTCCCTCAACGCGTGTGTGAAGGTGGCCCTTTGTATACCCAACATAACCTGCATCACACAGGTCACACTTG
>JAHPZR010000352.1:0-20000 GCA_019787425.1 Platygyra sinensis | reverse complement strand
GAAGTTTTGCTGGTTTGGAATCATAGCACAAGCACGCAAGTTTGAGTTAATGCAGTTAAGTCGAAGGGCATTAAATCCATCAGTCTGGTGAGCTGTCTGGTACATTCTTCCAAGTATTAATGGTCATTTTTTGAACATTTGACAGCCAAAACACGGCAACCGATCGGCCGTGTAAAATTTGATTTGAACAGATTTTGCTTCACAGACTGCAGCATATAGTTGGCTTTTAATTTTATTGCGCATCTTTTTCAAAAACCGGCATGAGATTTTGAGAATTTTATTTTAGTAATTAAATTATTTTGAAAAACGTTTATTGTGTATTTTGTTGCATAATATTTTGTTGTCTTCGCTTGAGCTCCCTCGGCAAGGTCGTCTAGCTCACTAACATCGAGGCATGCAAAGCGCTGTTGTTCTTCTTTATTTTGCTTTCTTTCCACGGGTCTGAGGGAAAGAGATGGTCAATCTCCAAATCAAAACTTGGAAAAATTTTCTTCATTTGAATTCCTTAATATTTGTACTTGAGAGATGAACTATCGGCTTTGACATGGTTTCAAATTGTGCCGGGGAAACACAGAAAGCGTGACGTGACAACCGTGTTTTCATACTCTCATCTAAACACGCCTATCGACCAATGAGAATCCGCGTACTGTCTTAAATATTTTATAAAAAGTAATCGAGCGGTTTCACCCCTCCGCACCCTGCGAGCAGAGCCCCTAAGAAAAGGCTCTGCTTGCAGGGTGACCCCTCCGTTGATGGCAGAGAAATCCACTTTAACCAGAAAATCAGTCGAATTCTCATTCAGCCGCTAATCCAGTCCACTGCAGCGGTGAGTAGTGACCACGTCTACATAATTTTTCGACAGCAATAATAATATGGTGATAAACCAAGAACATGCCGGACAGGATAACGCTTCATGCACAACAAGCCGTGTTATGTGATTTGTCCATAACCATACTCCCTGCCAGACGGTTTTTCAACTTCATGCATTTTCGCTTGACTTTCACTTAGGCAAGTTTTTTTGGACCATAGAGTAAATTTTTAGCGATAATTTCACTTCAAAACATACTGTCAAAGTTTTAAGAGGCATACTCTGTAAGATTTGAGTTTAGGTCGGCTACAGTACCTCACCGATTTGGCTGCAATTTTGCATGTGGACTTGCTTTGGGGTCCTAACTACGAAATGGATGTTTCAAAGTTCTGGTAAATTTTATTTCGGGAGTTTCGATCATGGCCGGTTTCGGTCGGCCCCAAAGGGGAGCCAATATGGCGAATCAAAGGAATTCTCGTCATCCTCCTGTCCAGGGGCCCGTTTCTCAAAAGCCCCGAAAACTTTTCGGGCCCGTAAACTCATTTGTAGTTCATCTGTATCTAAAAACGGAGAAGTGTATACGACTGAAACTTCTTGTATGAAGAGAACCTCTGTTCATATTAAGACTATGTGAATAAAACAGCTCTGCAATCGTAAGGTTCCAGATTTTGCTATGGCTTTACGAGCCCGAAAGGTTTCCGGGGCTTTTGAGAAACGGGCCCCTGCTCACCATAATCTGTTACCAAAAACTATTAATACCGCCTTAAAGGGCTATCTTTCTACTCACATTCTATGCCGAATACCTCTCTGAAATAGAAAGATTTGGTCATAAACGAGTGAGAAGTTGTAGTGTACCTCCAGGCTGCTTTTGAGAGACGTTAATTTACTGTAAATCGTGAGGCCGATATCTCCCATGTTATGTCGATTGACAGGTTTGACATTAGGAATAAAAAAATGGGCAACTTCTTTAGCACGAGAGAGAACAATTCAATAAGTGTGGCCAAGGACGTTAGCGCCCATTGCTACTGCGCATCTCTAGTGCACACGCTATTCATTGGTCACGCGCGTGCCACGTCATTTTCAAGCGTGCGCACCGAGTCGAAACCTCAACAAAATAGAGAGCTGATGACCTTTGCATTAACTTTGTGTGCGAATATTTCTGTTGGATGTTCGGTGATCACTTCCTTTTCTGATTCTTTCCATTATACTAATGAACCAAAAAAGATCTGTACGTGGGAAGTTTTAATTATTTCTCATACACTATTCAAATAGGGTCGAATTGGTACGTGGATACAGGTGTGCGTAACTTAGAAGTTGTGTTTTTTAAGGCTAATTCTAGCTGATTTAATGACATAGGTAGCAAAGATCTACCAAATAGGCCTATATATGCTGTTTTAAACGCACATAACTTAGATATGATTCTTTAACTTAAATATATGCCGATAGTAATGAATCCTGCCAGAATCGCCTCGAATGACTGGAAATCCTAGAAATGCTATGGTCTGAGCTGCGCCTTATCTTCAAAACGAGTTTGGTGACCCCCGATTTTTTTTTATGTTTTTAATCTAATCTTATCATTTTCTACCTGCAGTCAAAGTTTTAAAAAAAAAAATCTGTACGTGGGAAGTTTATGGGCGCGAACGTCCTTAAGGCGAGGATACACGTAAAGGCTTTTTTGACGTCAAGTAACAGGGCCTTTCTGCTAATATCTCTGTCACGTTTCAAGCGACGCTAAATTTCTCTGCTTATTTCATTAACCACTGTTTAGCCTTTTTGTGTAAATTTTTGGGCATTTTGGGAAAGAGATATTTTTTCTCAAAAGATAGGTTTAATTGAGGAAAATATGCAATGTCGAAGTTTTAATGGATTTGGAAAATTTAAATTTGAAGTGAAGAATTAGTACATGGACACCAAACAGTCCCCTACCAACCTGTTGCTCTCTTTTAGGGGGTCAACTCCAACCCATTTTAATGCTAACAATTTCCTTATAATATCACTTCAGATTTCACTCCTATTCATGTGTACCCCCCGCCTTAAATCCCGGCTGTTGTCTCCGCTTCCGGTGATCGCACGTGCTGTTAAATCGCAGCTCCACGACCCCGCTTTACAGACAATTTGTTAAATCCACCGTCCCCCGGGGCCAACAAACTGTTAAAACTGCATACGTTACATCCTGGCTTTAGCCGGGTTAAATCCCCGTTATGTCTTGGGGGTCGGGGTCTCAGTGAGACACAGAGGCGTTTCCCCAAGGAGAAGTTCACAATAGGGGAGACGACAGGGAGAAAACTTGACCCCGTGTCTGTAGCTCGAAAAATGAGAGTGGCCAGGGGCAGTGATGGGCAGCGACAGTTATCCCTGAAAAACTACTGACAGCTAACCAGATTCCCTTTTTTCCCGCCGAGCAAAATCTAAGAATCATGCAGTGATTGAAGCTGCAGATGATTTCGCGGCAGCTGAAGTTGAAGACGCCATGGCAAGCGTGCGAAATGAAGCGATACACCAATGGGTTGCGGCAACCCATTCATCCAGTCACCTTTGACGGCTACAACCTTTGTGATCTTGTTGCAAGAGGAAGGCTGTGCAAGCTTACAGAGCCCGTTCTAAGAGATATTTGTTGCCACTTTGAACTAGAGATCAGTGCAAAATCACTGCAACTGCCACGCCAAAAAGCACCATATGTGGGGATCTTGTGCGAGCTTGTTCTTGTTTTGCACGCTACCTGTTAGGTGACCATTTCAATTTTGTCGCATACCTTGTAAAGAAATATTGTTTTGCCCGCGCTTTTAATCCTGAGTAATATATGATGGAGCTTCCCCATATTACCGCCAACCAAACCAATCCCGTTCATTTAGTTTATCGCCAACCGTCAGTACTTCCAGTAAGATTATGTTATGCAAGAGGTTGCAACGGCGGTTTCTGACTCCCGGTGTGTCCTGGTAATGCTAACTTTAAGAATTCACATCCTCCTTCTGAACGAGCTATGGGCTACATAGGTTTCCATTGTATCAACGTTTCCGTGCAATACAGTGTTTACAGCCCATGCAGGTTTCATCATCGTACAGCCCAAAACACCGTCAATTAGAAGGGGCGCTCAAGGAAACAACAATACACTAATAAGAGACGGATCATTTTCGTCTTTGGTGACCGCAATGTAATTACTGATAAATAATTGTTGTTTCACAAAAGTTCTTTTTCCATCAAAAGTTCAGGAAGGCATTTATTCCAAGATCCCAACAGTAGCAAGCTAGGATCTGGAGCTGCTAGTGTTTTTTGTTTCGTTTTACCTCCCTCCTTGTAAGCTAATTGCCCCACCCGACGCTTCCCCCCCCCCCCCTTCCCATCAACTCTTCCCCAGGAATAAAATGTTTTCATCGGCCGGTTGTTCGTTTCAAGTGCTGACTGATGATCAGAAGCGCCGGTGGGCCACGTCTTTTTACAACCTAAATGAACACCAAACTTGAATTGAGCTTCAGAACACTTATCGATGTGCACAGGGTGAGTGAAGCCTTGAACTAATTCAAACATTGTATTAATAGGTTAACTGCGTTCAATACGTGACAAAGAAATAAGTGTACCTAACGGAGCGTGTGTTTGTTTACTTTTTAACATCGTATGGTACGGTAACAGCATTGATTGTATTTAACTGTACATGTCCTCTAGACATATTTTTGCTGTTTTGCTACCTCAGTGAATAGTGCCAACTTAGATAATGCGCTTAACGTATTCGAGAAATGAAGTTTTCACAGGAGCGCGGTCGGCCTTGTAAACAAGCTTTGTATCGAGGGTTTGTTTATTTACATTAGTGAAAGCAGATTCCCTTCGATAAATCATTCGAACGATGTTGCAAGTACAAATAAAGTAGTAAAGTTAGTAAATGCCTATCTGGAAGTAAAATATGCTAAAATTTCTATGTTTATTAACGATCTGACTTCAAATGTTTGCCTTTGTTATAGTTCGTGCTATTAGCGGTTCATAGTCGTACAATGGTCAAACCTAAGCAACTTCTTAAATTTTTTCTCCCGTGCTAAAGAAGTTGCCCATTTTTTTCTTTCTAGTTTCAAATCTGCTATAACAGCTCTATATCCAGGTTAAACAGTAAACTGTCAATCGACGTAACATGGGAGATATCGGCCTCTCTCGTGGCGAGTGAAAAGTGTTGAATAGCGGTGCAGTGAAAAAACAGCTCGCAGCGAATCGACCATCGAGAGAAATAACGTGGAAACAGCTGGAAGTGGGACGACAAGTGACAGAAATAATTCCAAATACAATAACAAATACCTTGGAGGGTCTTGGAGAGTAGCGCTCAGCGAGGGAAATAACTGAATGCTGGCACAGCGACTAAACAACTAGAAGCATGGTGATCATGGGAATGTAAAACCAGAACTATAGTTGTGCCGGAATGCTGGTAAGGCGACAAACAACTCCTGTAGGTTGGAGCGAGGCGATCAGCGACAGAAACATTGGCACAAATAATTTTGAATTCACGGCGGAGAAACAAAACAACTCAATTGTGATCAGCTACAGAAACAATTTTCAATTAAACGACTACATAACTGCCATGTAGGCGACAAAACCAACCAAACCAAACTACACTGCATCGAGCGAAAGGGATGACTCAGTTCTTGTGACTGCTTTTCCAATGCAACAGAGAAAACCGGGAAAGACGGATGTATCACCTTCCATTATCATGTTTATGCCCCGTTTTCTCCACCTTTCGTTAATTTGCACTACTGTAAGATTTCTCTCTTCAATGTGAGGAGAAAATCGTTGTTGCTAATGGCAATGTCGAAGTCCATCGGCGCGTTAACTCCATTAAAAAACAATCCACAGTGCATAGTGCATAACAGCCGCCACGAACTTCATAACACGTCCAGCCGGAACGTTTTGATGTTTCTGTTGACCACTCACAACTACATTTCCGCCCTAACTAGTTGTGAAAAACTCCCACTTTGATTTATATTCATCTACAAATACCAACTCTCCCCAATTTACCCGTAAAAGGCCCTTCTATCCCCAAACTAGATCAAAGCGTATTTCCCCGTGGACCGCCTTTGCTGCATTGAATGATCACCCAAAGAATGGAACCACGCGGACGTGAAAGGAAATGCACTCCAGCTGTTTCCGGCAATCCTGAAATAACTTTAATGGAATTGATATATCCCAAGGCCTAGACTGGGAGCCTCCCTCTCTGTCCCCTCATTTTCTCTTAGCAGCATATAGTAAAATACGAGTACCATAAATACCCGAGGGTGAGACTTGCCTAGTAAAAAGGACGAAGAAAACTGGAAAAGTAAGGTTTTTTCCCGGCTTTTTTTAGTACAGAGTGCTCTATTCGGATGGTTTTGGGTATTGCCGTTATCCCCTTTAGCTAAGGCATTAAGGCAAGATGTCACTATTGGCCTATGGCGCTTAAATGCAAACTAAATGTGTTTGTTTATTGAATTAATTTCGATTAATTAATTAGTCTAGATACCAGGAAGTGATTGGGGTGAGGTAGGAGAGGTGAATGTGCACCTTATCATCTACGTCAGTTAGCTGTCAACATCGCAAAGCTATGTATAAATTGGTGACAAAAGAAACATGGGAAATGCTTAAATATTGCTGCAGACTCCCTGGCACCTGATGAAAGCGCAGTCTCTGAGAAGTCTCGTTTACCTTGACTATCTTTCACTATTTTATCTTTATTTCAGGCTTCTCGTATAAGCCTATTCTTTTCCACTCGACCAGGCACAGCGTAATAAACTCCAAGTACCGGCATTACTGCAATGACTAAGATTGCGATAAAACGTCTTCTGTATCTCATGTATGGAATAACCACTATCGTTCTTTTTTTTTTAATGATGTTACTCAGCCAACAGTAGTTTTCTTGCCCACTATAACAGACTTGATGTGTCAACACACCTTCGTGTAAGCGGTTGACGACACGGTAGCGTTTTCCAAGAGATATGGTTATTTCTTACAATTTTTTTTTTAATTTTTTTTTTTTTTTTTTGCTCAATGATCCAATAAGGAAAAAAAAATCATATCATTATTGCAAACTTCTTCAGACTTTGTACTGCAGATTCAAGAAAAAGGCCATAGAGAGAGTGACGAAGTTTAATTATCTAGGGTTATACTCGACGATCAACTTCACTGGAAAGAGCATACGGACTCTGTTTGTAACAGAGTCAACAAGCGATTGGGACTTTTAGCACGAATAAGATCATGCCTTACTCTTGAAGCAGCCAAGTGTGTATATATTACACGAATGGAACCAATCCTATGTTATACAGACAACGTGTGAGGTGAACTGTCAGCCACCTCCAGCAAAACTCTACAGCGTGTTCAAAATCGCGCCGCCCGCATCATTTTAAGGCGTGATTCTTCTAATGACACTTTTAATGTTTAAGGGTGGACTAAATGTCTTGACAATCTAGCACCTCAATATTTGAGTGACTATTTCACTAGAAATTACAATGTGCATAGCTACAATACGCGCAGAAGATCTGATTTGCACCTGCCCAAAGTCAAACCTAGCCTTGCAAAAAGAACTTTTAGATATTCGGGCTCACACTTTTTAATCTATTACCTAGTAGCATGCAAAAGGCACTTATGTCCAGAAGTGCAGGCAGTGGCGAAAATAGCAGATTTGACGAAATTTTGTCAGTTAACCTGACGATTTTTATGCAAATGACATTGACAGAGATGGGCCTGACTTCTTGGCGAATTTGGCGATTTTTATGCAAATTACATCATCGGAGATGGGTCTAACGTGTTGGCGGATTTGGCGATTTTTATGCAAATTACATGGACAGAGATGGGCCTGACGTGTTGGCGAATTTGGCGCTTTTGGCGATTTTTATGCAAATTACAATGGGCTAACGTGTTGGCGAATTTGCCGATTTTTATTCTGACAGCCAAATATAATCGCTTAACTCGAGGGCAACGGAAAACAACATACATTCCCTTTGTATTTTAAGCGCGTTGCTTAAGCAAACAACATCGATTTCCTTCGTTCTTTAAGCGTATTACCTAAGCGAAATACCACGTTACAGTGGAACCCCGTTAATACGACCACCTTCGGGCCATGGAAGGTGGGTCGTATTAACGGAGTGGTCGTATCAAAGGGGTTTTTTAAAATAGGAAATTGACTGACTGAGCTTTTTACAGGCCAGAATAAAGTGGCCGTAATAACGAGGTGTTCGTATTAACAGGGTGGTCGTAAGGCGGGGTTTCACTGTATTAAGCGTGTCGATTGTGTGTAAATTACAGCCAAATAGAAACGTATAACTCGAGGGAAAAAACGTATATTTCCGTAGTTCTGTAAGCGTGTTGTCTCAGCGAAATACCTCGTTATTAAGCGTGTGGCTTGTGTGTTAAAGTAACTGACAGCCAAATATAATCGCTTAACTCGGGGGAAACGGAAAACAACATCTATTTCCTTCGTTCTTTAAGCGTGTTGCCTAAGCGAATTACCTCATTATCAAGCGTGTTGCTTGTGTATAACTGACAGTTAAATATATTCGCTTAACACGGGGGCAACGGAAAACAACATACATTTCCTTCGTTCTTTAAGCTTGTTGCCCAAGCCAATTACCTCATTCTTAACAGTGTTGCTTGTGTGTAACAAACTGCCCAATATAATCTCTTCACACTATGTCAACGGAAACCAACATATCTTTCCTTCGTTCTTTAAGCGTGTTAACTAAGCGAATACCTCATTATTAAGTGTGTTGCTTGCATGTAACTTAACCCCTGAAATGCGGCAACTGAATTCGTCTTTTTGACTTTGTATGCTGCAGATACAGCTTGGAATTCGGTGACTTAAGAACAGCCTACATTGGTTTCCATTGTAACCGATTTACGCAAACATAACTTCGATTACGTGTTCAAAGCAGCTTCGGGAAGTAATAATGCCATCTTTAAAAGAAACTTAAATCCTTAACTGAGCTTTGTCGACGCTTTGTCGTAAATAATGGAGTCCATCCATCCAGGTCAGCGGATTCCCTTGACAGTACCCAATTTCCATATAATATATCCCCATTGGTACCCAGAATAGGCCAGCGGATTCTTTGTATAGTACCCAATTCCCTTCATAATAAATCGAACATCCGCCATATTGAATTCGAGTTGAATGTCATCATATGCATCTACATAGCTATTGTTGTTGTTCCCAAAGTGTTTCGTTTCTTAGCTTGTACTTCCACGAACCAAGTACTCGATATTATCCATGTAACAACAGAAATGCTGTTTACGCAAGACATCTAAAACACTACCGGACTTCTCCTTCCATTTAACAAGAGTTCAAAGAAATGTCGAATCTGTGAGACCTGTCGAAGGCAAGTTTGGAATCCCAACAAAATCTGCTATGTTGGCCTGAAATATAAATGGACTGTACTTTGGTTGATGATATTCGAATTAAGCATCTTATTTTTTGGCTGCGTGTCTACTAATTTGGAATGTAATCCTTTGGTTTATTCTGGACTTGGACATGAAACAATAGTAATCATGTTATGGAAAACTACTACACGTACCAGAACATGCTGTGATTTCGCCAATTCGTAAGTAAAATGTATTATGTATAGGGCAATGGGAGAGACAATGACAACTATTTTATTATATTTTCTGCATCGGGTTACATTTCAGTACACATCTTGATATTCAGCTAATCTTAAAGGATTACGTAAGTAAGTAAGTAAGTAAGTAAGTAAGTAAGTAAGTAAGTAAGTAAGTAAGTAAGTAAGTAAGTAAGTAAGTAAGACTTTATTTAACGAGGGTAACATATAACAGTAATAAAACTGATAAACTAATGGCCCCAAAAATTAAAATTTGAAAAAGAAAACACAAACCTGTATACATCATAAAATATTGTTCAAATTAACAAATTACAGGAATAATTTGCTAAGAATTTGATTATCTAAGATTATTTTAAAAAGGGAACGCTTAAAACTTTTTACACTGGTATTTCTAACAAATGTCATTGGTTTTCCTAAACCCAAGGGTTGTTGTTTTGGACATTTAGGGATGATCATTTCATTAAAAGTAATAGCTTATAATCTAACTGATTAATACTGATATATTTACATGCGATATATGAACTGTTAGTAAGTGAATTTCTAAAGTAAAAGTTACACTTTTAAGCAAATCTGGCTGTAGATCAGAAAACTATACTCGCCATTTTTGCCAAACTCGCTGTTTTCGCGAAATTCCCCAACATTACCGCTCCCTTCTCACATTTAATTGATTCGCTCTTATCATTTCTTCATCAACTTTGGCAAAATTTCGCCAACATTTAAGGGCCCTTCTAACTCGTTTAATTTAATCGTTCTTACCATTTCTTCCTCAGCCTTAGCGAAATTTCGCCAAAATCGCTTTTCTCGCCAAATTCGCCGTTTTTGCCGTTTTCACCAACATTTCGGGGCCCTTCTAACTCGTTTAATTTATTGGCCATTAGCATTTCTTCGTCAACCTTGACAAAATTTCGCCATTTTCCCCAAATTCGCCAACATTTCGGGGCCCTTTTAGCTGGGTTAATTTATTCGCTCTTATCATTTCGTCAACAGCCTTGGCGAAATTTCGCCCAAAAGGCCATTTTCGCCAAACTCGCCAACATTTCGGGGCCTTTCTAGCTGAGTTATTTATTCACTCTTATCATTTCTTCAACAGCCCTGGCAAAATTTCGCCAAATTCGCCAACATTTCGGGGCCCTTTTAGTTGGGTTGATTTATTCGCTCTTATCATTTCATCAACAGCCTTGACGAAATTTCGCCGAAATCGACATTTTCGCCAAATTCGCCGTTTTCGCCGTTTTCGCCAACATTTCGGGGCCCTTCTAGCTGGGTTAATTTATTCGCTCTTAACATTTCGTCAACAGCCTTGGCGAAATTTTCGGGGCCGTTCTAGCTGGGTTAATTTATTTCCTCTTATCATTTTGTGAACAGCCTGAGCAAAATTTCGCCAAAATCACCATTTTCGCCAACATTTCGGGGCCTTTCTAGCTGGGTTAATTTATTCGCTCTTATCATTTCGTCAACAGCCTTGGCGAAATTTCGCCAAAATTGCCATTTTCGCTAAATTCGCCGTTTTCGTCAAATTTGCCAACATTTCGGGGCCCTTCTAGCAGGGTTAATTTATTCGCTTTTATCATTTCCTCAACAGCCTTCGCGAAATTTAGCCAAAATCGCCATTTTCGCCACTGCCTGCATTTTTGGACATATCTTGCAAAAGGCAGAGTCGCTATCTTCCTTTAAAGTTTTAATTAATACCTATAATTTATAAATCTAATAGACGCTGGATTATTATAAATTAACACATGCTTGTTCATCAGTTTCAAATTTATACCATATTCTTCTTAATTTTTACATTGAAGTCTAGATTATCGTAATATTTTTTATCTTGTTTCTTTTTTTTTTTTTATTATTATTATTTTTTATTTAAGTCCAGGGCAATTATAGATATCAGACTCGCTGCGCGATGCTAAATGGGGCACTCTGACTAAATAAAATTACTGACTTACTCACTTACTTGTTGCAGTTGTTAGTGCTGCCGTCTCTGCTGTTGCTGTCTTGGCTAGTCTTGCTGTTTGTGCTGTTGTACCTGCAGTGAGAACTATTATCACACAGTTACTGCCCTGTTAGTATGTTACGTAAAAACTAATTATCAAAGCGAAGGCTAGCAAAAACAGTCAAGAAAAGGAGCGCTGATCGCCTTATTAATTAGGTATGAACTTTAACTCAGTCAGCAGGAGGTACTGACAAACAAAAACTCAGTCACATTTATCGATCCTTAGCAATTTTGCAAAACGCAGTAAGCCCCATCAATAATGAGATCGTTAACTCATCCGTGGTGGTTATTATGTTCTGTAACTTATTTTTAAAATTGATACTTTTAAGGAGGTTCCCGTATTTCATTGACAACAAAAGTCAGAAAAATCGGTGTTTTTTTTTTTTTTTTCCCTTTTAATTAGCAGTTCGTTGGTCAGTTGCAAGGAAGAAACCGGGGCTCTGTTTGCAATGTTTTATTGCCGGAGTTTCGCGGAAACCGCTTCCATTTCTTAGATTCTTAACTTAAAGGTTACTAAAGCAATGAAAAGGAAACTTAGCGGCTTAATGTACTTAAAGGACAAGGGTAATCATTTCCTCCCCCCATCTAGCCTCCTACGCAGACGCTCTTTGGGCTCCTTACGCAGTCTCCCTCCCCACGAACGTCTGCTGTAGCTAAGGCGTTCCATTCCCTTCGTTTGCTCGCTTCCCGATCAAGGCTACGAACTTTGGACCCAGAAAAGTTTTCTAGAGACCTCAATTGTCTTCCATCGTCCTTTTTCGCTATTTCTAACACTTTTTTTTTTCATTTAGTTTTTGCTCAATGATAAAATAAGGAAAAAAAAATCATATCACCAATAATACATATCATTATTGCAAACCTCTTCAGACTTTGTACTGCAAATTCAAGAAAAAGGCCATAGAGAGAGTGACGAAGTTTAATTATCTTGGGGTTATACTCGACGATCAACTTCACTGGAAAGAGCATACCGACTCTATTTGTAACAAGGTCAACAAGCGATTGGGACTTTTAGCACGAATAAGATCATGCCTTTCTCTTAAAGCAGCGAAGTGTGTATATATTACACGAATGGAACCAATCCTATGTTATACAGACAACGTGTGGGGTGAACTGTCAGCCACCTCCAACAAAACTCTGCGGTGTTTACAAAATCGCGCCGCCCGCATCATTTTAAGGCGTGATTCTTCTAATGACACTTTTAATGTTTTAGGGTGGACTAAATGTCTTAACAATCTAGCACCTCAATATTTGAGTGACTATTTCACTAGAAATTATAATGTACATAGCTACAATACTCGCAGAATATCTGATTTGCACATGCATAAAGTCAAACTTAGCCTTCCAAAAAGAACTTTTAGATATTCGGGCTCACACTTTTTAATCTATTATCTAGTAGCATGAAAAAGGCAGAGTCGCTTTCTTCTTTTAAAGTTTTAATTAATATTTATAATTTTTAAATCTAATAGACGCTAGATTATTATAAATTAATGCATGCTTGTTAATCAGTTTTAAATTTATACCATGTTTATGTTAATTTTTATCTTGAATTTTAGATTATTGTGACATTTTGTACCTTGTTTTTGTTTTTTTTTTTTTAGTACAGGGCCCCTCTAGATATCAGACTCGCTGCGCGATGCTGAATGGGACACCCTGACTAAGTAAAATTACTTACTTACTTTCTCACTTACTTGTTGCAGTTGTTGGTGCTGCCGTCTTTGCTGTTGCTGTCTTGGCTAGTCTTGCTGTTTGTGCTGTTGCAACTGCAGTGAAAATTATTATGACCCAGTTACTGCTCTGTTAGTATGTTACGTAAAAACTAATGAACAAAGCGAAGACTAACTAAAACAGTCAAGAAAAGGAGCGCTGATCGCCTTATTAATTATGTATGAAGTTTAACTCCGTCAGCAGAAGGTACTGAGAAACAAAAACTTAGTCACATTTATCGATCTTAGCGATTTTGTAAACCCAGGCTTAAAGCAGTGAGCCCCATCAATAATAAGATCGTTAACACATCCGTGATGGTTATTATGTTCTGTAACTTATTTTTAAAATTGATACTTTTGAGGAGGTTCCTGTATTTCATTGACAACAAAAGTCAGAAAAATCGGTGCTTTTGTTTTTACCTTTACATGTAACTAGCAGTTCGTTGCTCAGTTGCAAGGGAGAAATTGGGACCGGCGTTGTTTGCAAAGTTTTATTGCCGGAGGGTCGCGGAAACCGCTTCCATTTCTTAGATTCTTAACTTAAATGTTACTAAAGCAATGGGAAGGAAACTTAGTGGCTTAATGTAGAGCGTCCCAAGGTGTTTTCTTTGAGCCTGGGATAACGTTCCAAAGGAAAGGGGCAATCATTTCCTCCCCCTCACCTAGCCTCCTACACAGACGCTCTTTGGGCTCGTTACGTATTCTCCCTCCCCACGATCGTCTGCTGTAGCTAAGGCGTTCCGTTCCCTTCGTTTGCTCGCTTCCCGATCAAGGCTACGAACTTTGGACTCAGAGAAGTTTTCAAGAGACCTCAATGGATACCGAGGTGTCTTTCAAACGATTTTGTGATCATGAAATCCGTCGATTGAAATACCTTATCGGCAAGAAGCTGTAGAGTATAAGAAAATGATGGATTTTTTTTCATGTGGACATTCGTTTGCATGGCTGGTTTCTATCAAATCTTTATTCAAATGCTGGAAACCAAGCGGGAAGTCTGCTTGGAATTTGAGAAATGATCGCAAAACGCCAAAATACTACCGCGTCCTTTCATCGAGTGTGTGAGAAATTTACGATATTCTGTTTAAATCTCCTCGGAGGAACTTAAGTTTATTTCACCGTGAAAAAGATGCAGTGTTCGTAAATCTAAGAACGAGTTGACGTATATGGACGCAACAGTTCGCGTCACGCTTAGAAATTATTCATTAAAATTGGGCCAAACCTAAACACCTCTTTAAGAGTCATACTCAGTTATTTTCGAGCTATATAAGAAAGTCGCGGCCACCCTACCTCGCAGATTTTGCTGAAATTTGGCATGCAGTCTTGTTTTAGAGTCCTAACTACGAAATGGATGCTAAAAAGTTCCAATTCTTTTTACTTTGGGTACTATCGAGAAGATCGATTTCGAGTGACCTTGGCGGCCCGCCGTTATGGCTGATCGAAGGAGTTCTAGTTAGATCAATCCTGATCCTGCCATCTTAATTTCTCCACAATTCTTGCAAGAGAAATAAAGAACTATCTGTGTTTGTCCTATATATCAATATAATTTCGGGAAATTATAAGTTTGAACGACCAACGGCTAAGAGGCTCCAAGTTATGTTTACGTCGCTTTAAATAGTCGCAAATTTATTGCAAATTAGGAGGCTAATATCTCCATTGTTATCTCGATTAGGAACTTGCCATTTACCCTAAACACAGTTTCTTTATTGAATAAATGACTCCCTTGAAAATAAAACGGGAGAAATTTAACGGTGGACATAAGTTAATTATGGCACCAGTGACAGTCTGAACAGTTTAACCATTGCTGAGGACCAGCCCGTTAACAGGTCGAGCAAATACGGCAGATGTTAATTGAGAGGAATGAAAAGAAAACTATTCCTGTCGTCTAAATGAAAGTTATTTCTTTCTATGTTCTCGTTTATATGTACTGTACTGACCAGCCATGAGTGAATCCAACACATACACTAATTTATTCAGCAAAGGCGCGAATACATCACGTGATCATGGAGAAATGCCAATCACAACATTCCTCCCCTCTAGAATTACAGGTTGCTCATCCCTTAACTTCTCATATAAACTGGAACAACTAAATCAAAAACTATTTGTCCTCTTTTCAAACAACAGTCCCTGTAATAAAGTCATTATTCACACAGGTAGTCTTTCAGGTATCCAGGTCTGACCCTTTTCCGCACAGGGCGTGTAACCAGAGGACTTGTTTTAACGGGTGTCTGAGTAGGTGCTGCTGATGGAGATTTAGGAACCTCGAGTTGGTCACTAACACCAGGGGTGGGTGGTGTTGCATCAGGTTCAGGCAAGACAACTGGTGTCACGCCAGGTGTCACACTGGGTGTCACGCTTGGTGTCACGCTTATAACTGGCTCCTCTGCCACATCATTCTCACGGCGTCGAACATGGTCTTGGTGCCGCCGGATGACTGTCCCGTTGTCCAGCTGAACTCGAGCTGACACTGGACCAGTTTTCTCCACGACAGTTCCTGGCATCCAGGCCTTCTTGAAACGGAAATCCTTGGCATAAACAGCCTGGCCCTCTAGAATCTCCCTCTCCTTAGCATGGTAATCATGTGCTACCTTCTGTTGGGACTGTTTATTCCTGACACGATCTGCTATGCTTGGCACAAGCTGATTCAGATGTGTGTGCAATCTCCGCTTCATGAGTAATTCTGCTGGTGGAACTCCGGTCGTACTATGAGGGGTGGTACGGTAACTAAGGAGAAACCGTGATAACTTTGTTTGGACACTTCCATCCTCCATCTTCTCATAGCCTTCTTTAAAGATTCGCACAGCCCTCTCTGCCAAGCCATTTGAGGCAGGATGATAAGGTGCCACTTTGATGTGCTTGATTCCATTCTTTTTCATGAACTCCCGGAATTCTGAACTAGTAAAATTGCTACCATTGTCGCTAACGAGTGTTGCTGGTAGGCCATGTGTAGCAAACATCTCTCTGAGCTTTTCAATTGTGGCAGTCGACGTGATAGACTTCATGCGATGCACTTCCAACCACTTCGAGTATGCATCTACAACTACAAGGAACATTTCTCCTTTGTAAGGCCCTGCATAGTCAATGTGGATTCTTGACCAAGGAAGTCCCGGCCACTCCCAGGGGTGCAATGGTGCTTCTGCGGGTGCACTCTGATTTAACTGACACTTGTTGCAGCCCTTCACCTTCTTCACAATCTCCTGATCCATGCCTGGCCACCATACATAGCTTCGTGCCAAAGCTTTCATGCGAGATTCGCCCGGGTGGGCCTCATGCAGCTCGGTAAGTATTTTCGATCTTCCTTGTGGGGGTACAACTACTCTGGCACCCCACAGTACACAACCATCTTCTACGCTCAATTCACTTCGTTTGGTGAAGTAAGGGTTTAGCTCTTCAGAGTTGTTTTTGGTTGGCCATCCTTCTAAGATGAAGCGTAGCACCAGTGAGAGGACTGGATCCCTCTTGGTCCACTCTTTGATGTGACCACTATGAACAGGCGTGCCTTCCAAATGTTCCATTAACAAGATTGTTTCACCTGGAACTGGGACTGACTCGGGCATCTCAGGCAAGGGTAGCCTACTTAAGCCATCTGCATTACCATTGGTCTGACCAGCCTTGTACGATATCTTGTACTCGTAAGCAGACAAGGTCAGTGCCCATCGCTGGATTCGTGGTGCAGCAAGCGCTGGAATCCCTTTCTTCTCATTCAACAAACCCTCCAAAGGTTTATGATCCGTCTTGATAGTGAATGAGTGTCCATAAAGAAACTGATGGAACTTCTTAACTCCGAAGATTATTGCTAGCGCCTCCTTCTCTAGGGTGGAGTAATTTCTTTCAGCTCCATTTAGAGATCTAGACATGTACCCTATTGGACGTTCAGTTCCTCCTTCCATTTTGTGGGATAAGACTGCTCCCACACCATAATCTGAAGCATCAGTAGCAAGTACAAGTTCCTTAGCTGGGTCAAAATGCACTAGAAGTTCAGCTGACTGCAACAGTTCCTTAGATTTTGCAAAGGCCTCCTGCTGTTCCTTTTTCCACTGCCATTTTGATCCTTTCCTTAAGAGCTGGTGTAGGGGCTCCAGGATGGTTGCGACGTCGGGTAGGAATCTATGATAATAGTTAAGCATGCCCAGGAATGCTCGCAACTGACTGACATCCTTTGGCTCTGGTGCATTCTTGATTGCATCAACTTTTGCCGCCACAGGTTGAATGCCATCACCACTGATTACGTACCCACAGTACGTGACTTCAGGTTGCATGAACAGACATTTTGCCAAACGTAGTTTCAACCCTGCTGTGGAGAGCCGACTAAGCACTGTTTCCAGGTTGGCTAGATGATCTGGGTCGTCCTTGCCGCTGACTAAGATGTCATCAACTCGCACAACAACATGGGGGATGCCTTGCAATAAATTCTCCATTGTACGCTGGAAAATTCCGGGCGCTGACGAAACCCCAAAGGGCAGTCTATTATATTGATAGAGTCCCTTGTGAGTGTTGATCGTAGTGAATTTCTTCGATTCTTCATCCAATAATAACTGTTGGTATGCCTGTGACATATCCAGCTTGGTGAATTTATTTCCTCCACCTAGTGTGGCAAGCAGGTCCTCAGTCTTTGGGATTGGATAATTATCCAACTTTGAGACTTGGTTAACGGTACACTTATAGTCACCACAAATACGCACTGATCCGTCTTGTTTCACCACTGGAACTATAGGTGCCGCCCACTCTGTGAACTCTACTGGAGATATTATGCCTTCACTCTGCAATCGATCGAGTTCCTCTTCGACTTTCGCTTTAAGAGCATATGGTACAGGACGAGCCTTCATGAACTTGGGTGGAGCACTTGGGTCAACATAGATTTTAGCCTCTGTGCCCTTCAGTGTACCCAGTTCTTCGCCAAAAACGTCCTTGTGTGCATCTAGGATCTTCTGCAGCTGAGGGTTGCCCTCTTGGATGCTGAAAATACTGTTCCAGTTAAGCTTAATCACTTGAAGCCAGTCCCTTCCAAGTAGATTGGGTCCAGGACTCATCACCACCAGGGCTGGTAAATTATACTGTTGATTTTGGTACTTGACAGGAATCAGTACTTCACCCGACACTGGTATTTTCTCTCCTGTGTATGTGCTTAATATGGCCTTCGAACTCTTCAATTCTACTTTGTCACGTAACTTGTTGTACGTTTCTTCATTCAACACGGTTCTGGTCGCGCCAGTGTCTATCTCCAATTTGTGTGGTTCACCACAAAGTTCCACAGTTACTTCGAATGCCTTAGGTTTGCTTTGCCCGCGAATGTGATACATAGTCGCTGCATAAACACCTTCTTCGCCGGAAACTTCGTCCACTAAATGTGTTGGCTGCTTCTTCTTCCCCTTTGCTGGCTTGCTGTCTCGCGAACCGGTTTGTTTACCTTCCCGCTTCCAGGAATCGGTTCCTTTGCTCGTCTTTTTCTTCGAATTTTTCTCGCCACGACACACTTTGGCTAAGTGCCCTCTTCGCCCACATTTAAAACACTGAGCATCTTTGAATCGACAGGCTGAAGCTTCATGTTTCTCCCCACAACGGTAACACTCTGAACCTGGACGACGATCTTTCGCATCTTTAGTTCCGTTCTTGTCCTGAGCGTCGACCTGATTAACGCTGCTGGGGGTCGTTTCGGACTGAATATCAACCACGTGCTTCGCCGCTAACTCTTCTCCCAAAGCAATCTCCTCGGCTTTCTTGAGTGTCAACTCTCTTTCCGCCAGTAATCTCCGCTGGATTTTCTTATTATTTATACCACAGACCAACCGATCTCGTAGCATTTCTGGTAACGACTCGCCAAAATTACAATGTTCAGTTAGCTTACGCAATTCTGCCACGTATGCTGCAACTCCTTCGTCTTCTTTCCGATTTCGGCTATGAAATTTGTAACGCTCCACTATCTCACTCGGCTTCGGTAAAAAGTGCTTCTCAAGGGTGTCGACAATCTTCTTGAAAGTTGTCTCCGCTGGCTTCGCTGGTTGAAGTAAATCCCTCGCAAGTGCGTACGTTCTACTTCCGCAAACACTGAGTAGGATTGCTCGTCGTTTCCCCACATCTTCCACCTCATTCGCTAGGAAATACTGCTCCAACCGCTCTACATACTGGGTCCATGATTCTTCTGATTCTTTGAATTCGCCTATTTTTCCGTAGGTCGCCATTCCTGTTCGAATCTAGAATGAAATGTCTCGTCGCCAAATGTAATGACCAGCCATGAGTGAATCCAACACATACACTAATTTATTCAGCAAAGGCGCGAATACATCACGTGATCATGGAGAAATGCCAATCACAACAGGTACAACACACCCTACGTCTTAAGACATGTTAAAAATATTGATAAATAATTTCTGGAGAAATCTTGAACCGATACGAATCAGTTTGTTGTTCAATTGTAACATTCTTCATAACACGAACTCGATTTCTTTTTCCAAATCAAAGTATTTTGGAAATCCTCCAGAACTAGGAACTCAATTATCAGTTCCGATATCGAAAAAAAATATTTATTTTATCCATTTTACGTGGCTACGAACCATCGCGGAAATACTGACCGACACAGTTTTAATCATTGTTGAGTACTGAGATATGCAAATTACGTCATGCTTCAAATTGTCCTCGATTCGGCTTTTAAACTCCCGCTTTTTACTCTCCTTTCTCTAGATAACGTATAAAAATCACTCACCTTAGCTTCTATTGTGAAAAAGTTGAGTATCCCGGATAATTTGAAGTCTGAACGATGAACGTAGAGGGCATAACGAGGATGACTGATTGACAAACTGATGTGAATGAACATCTTTTCCTTTCGCTAACTTGCAGCGCGCGCATTCGCTAATTAAGTTTATTCACTCAATACTACCGTGAACATGGTGAGGAATTTATCTTGCTTTGGTTTGAATTAAGGTAAGTGGTTTTGTTTTATTTCTATCTTTATT
>JAHPZR010000351.1:52500-69185 GCA_019787425.1 Platygyra sinensis | reverse complement strand
GAATTTTGCATAGTTAGGGAGTAGATCTTGCTTTTAGAAGATCAGCATATTACCATACGACAGGTGTGCATGAGCATGACCAGTATGTGGAGTCTAAATATTTTTGTATTCCCCCAAAACCCGAACCCAGCTTTGAATCTTCATATTTAGAAAATTTGTTAAAAAAAAAAAAACATACATGAAGCGACTGGCGACATCGACTTCAATTCTGGATTACAATAAACTGTGCCCACGCCGAGATAACAATTTTGATGCTAATTAATATCCGTGTTCAGTCGGTCATATTTTTCGCTGCTTTGTCAGAGTGTTATTTGCACTTGTCGTTACGACTACAAGTTCATTGGCTAATGCTGCCTCAAAAGCTCTTGTATGCCTTTCAGTATATTCTAAAACATTAAAAATATATTCATGGCGTTTTAGTCAACCCCTAAGGCATTTCAGCTTGTTTGACTATATTATTTGATTCACAGATCCACCGTTTGTTCTATTTATCGTTTGGATGTTGTGACTGAAACAGTCAATGCAACTTGGACTGCTAAAAAGTCGACTTAGCCAGTCTTCAGAAACCTTGTTATATTTTTCATTGGCTTTTTGAAAAGTTTTATTTTTTTCTTTTTCAATTATATTAGGCTGTTTTATATTAATTCATTTCACATATGGTTACAAAACATAACTCAAGAATTTTCGTTATTTTTGTAACCAAAACAGGTACTTCATTTTTTTCTTTTATGACAAGGTAAATAAAGTGTCTTTGGGTTCTGCGTAATAAAGAGACTATCATAGTGACAAATGACAATACAACTGCTATTACACGTTGACCTCCAAGTGTTTGGCGTTTATATTACAACCCTCCTTATTGACTGAAAGTTTCTTTTAATATGCTTGTGCAGTTTATTTGAGACAGAAGGAAAATGCTAAGCAATTAATATCAACCGCTTTACGCCTATCTCGTTTGATCATTGTGACTATTTTTTTTTTTCTTGACTATATAAAGAACTCTCGTCTCCATTTTTTTAGTAGAAATATTCCCCTCGGTTTCGCCTCCGGGAACATTGAGGGAGGGTCTCGGGGAAACAAAATTCACTTTTTCTCTTGGGACCAGTCATTAAGTACTTATTATTATAATGTTTATCCCAGAGTATTTGTAACGAACTGCTTGTTAACCGAGAGTGGAGTCTTCAAGGGGAAACTCTCAAACCGAGACCTTGCCATATTGACCAAAAGAGAGCAAGGCCAATACGACAAAGCCGAGGTTTGAGTTTTTCCCGCAAATACCCGACGTTCGAGGCTAATAAGTTGTTTCTTAATTATATGGCTTTTTGCTTTGCTTTTGAAGGCCTGCAATTAGCCCGTGGGCATTACGGGAGAAAACAAAACAATACCCCAGAATTGGCCAAACAGAGTTCGCGTTATATCGACTACAACCACAAGCCATATATGAATAAATACTAAATAATCCTGATGATGATCAACCGTTTAGATACGAGTTGTCGGAGCCGTATTGATGTAACTGATGAACAAGGATATTTATATTCTTTGGAAAAACTAGCTGACTTCTTGTGTAAGGATTTTCTGTCAGACGGGAATGGAAAAGCAAACTGGTGACCATCAAAAAGACTATTACAAAGGCAAAGATTGTACACACTCATGCAGAGAACGCCTGCCTATCAGTTAAATGTTTTAATTCCCGTACGAAGTTGTTGATAATGAGCAGAGGTTTATGGATAATGACTAGAACTCTAAGTTGTAAGCCACCTTATATAGATTTAATTCAAACTTTTTAATCTCTTTTAGCATCTGCCAACTCGTTACCGGCAGTCACCATGTCATACCCAGGTAAATATAATATTTAGATGATCTAGAAAAGAATATGGTAATAGCGCAGTGTAAAACTGGCCATCATTTGTTTCTTCATATAGACTTAAGATTATCTTCCAAGAGCTCAACATCTCCAGCGTACGTTGTAAAGTTTTGCGAAGGAAAGAACAAACTTCCAAGACAACTGCTTGATTTCTCGATAAGAAAGAGATACTTGTTTTCTGGCATGAGGAAGGTGCATGTAGATGTGTAAATTTACGTTATCACAAAAGAGAACAAAGATTTTTAAAAAAAGATGAACCTTTGCTTTTTAACAAGGATCGAAATTCGTCAAGATAAAACGAAATACTTGATAAATTAAAGATAATGGCAGAATATTTCAAATTTTGTCGAGCATTTAACTAACCTTTTGTTTCCTCTTCAAGTGAATGGCTGCAGAAATTACTCAAATCTTAACTTGTACCTTATGTAGTATATTCCATTTTGTTATCTTGTCATTCATTAGTTTGTTCAACAGTTTTATTTCTATTTTTGTTATCTTGTCATTTGTTAGCCACTTTAACGGTCAGCTTTTTACTGTAATACTATATAGGCTTTTACCGTTGTTGTTTAAATTGTAACGTATTTTCTCAGTTGTAAACAGTCCCTGAAGAAGTCAGGCCGTGCCTGACGAAATATTGGAAAGTACAAAACAGTTAACCCCAACCGTACGGTCAGCCTTTCTGTGTTCAGTTTCTTCAAGCCTTTAAATTTGCTGATCAGAACCTACCAGGTTCCGGTACTTTTGATTTGTCCGTTGGCCCTTCCTAGAGTTTAAAGTTTTTTGTTCATTATACGAGAAGCCTGAAATAAAGATAAGATAGTGTAAGATTGTCACAGAATACCAATTATCCTGCATCGGTGAACGAGTCTCCTCAAAGACTTCGCTTTCATTAGGTGTTACGGAGTCTGCAGCAATATATTGAGCATTCCACATGTTTCTTTTGTCACAAATTTATACATAGCTTCGCGATGTTGACGGCTAACTGACGTAAATGATAGGGTACAAATGCACCTCTCTAATTAATTTATCGAAGTTAATTCAATAAACACATCATAAAGTTTGCACTTTAGCGTCATAGGCCCATAGTGACATATCGCCTTAGTGCCTTAGCGGAAGACAGTCCCCAAACCATCCAAAAAAAAAAAGTTCATTTACACTTCTGGCAGTTGAAAACTGAATAAACAGTGTAGTTTACAAACAATGCTTACTAGCTAAGTCTAACTACAATAACAATGATAATAATTAGTATACATTCATGCGAATCTAAATGTAAAAGAGTCATTTGTTCTCTTTGTCCTTTTCATTGTTTTGGAGCTATGGTGCTTCCTGATCTTAATGGATATGGTTCGTGTTGTGACTTGAGCAGCCAGGAAAAATATGGGGTGGCTCTCATCCCTCATATCAGCCATCAACTTTTAACACATGAGTATCCTACAATTTGCTAATGTTGTAAGATTAGTATTGTTTAGGGCTTGCTGATAGCTAGAGTGCCAAATAGTGCACTTTGTACTAAAAACAGCCGAAAAAAAAAATGAAAAATGAACTACTTTTTTTGACTAGGAAAAGTCACCCTCGGGTATTTAGGGTACTCGCCTTTTACTATATGCCGGTAACGACTACGTACAGATAAAAGGAAACACTATTCGCGTTTATTCGCGTGGAATTGTGGGCTTAACCGATCAGCAAACCGCCTTCACGCATGTGCAAAGTTCGATCCTGCAAAGTCGAGATTTTAGTTTGCGCGTAGGACACGCGCTAAATATTCCTTATTCACGAAGATAATATCTCAAAAACTGATCAAGTGACCCTACTTATCTTTTTTTGTAAAAAAAAAAAGAAAATATTCAGCAGCAAATATTCAACAGAAAAAGCAAACTTGGATTTTATTATTCGTGGATCTGAGGGAATAAGTATTTGCTAATAATGTGCGTGACACGAATCGAAATTGATTTATGGTTACCATATACTTTTAGGGGTGTCTCTTGTCCAAGTGATGTATCGCGTCCGGCTAGCGCTTAAGCTGCAGATACCTAAACCTGTATATCATATTAAAGCTTATAGAGCTGTTTAAACAACCAAGAGTTTTGAAATAAAATGGATTGTCGAGTTTTGCCCCGATCACCTCTTGAAAGGTACAGGTCAACGCGAATTTAGTTTTTCGACAATTTAGTTGTTTCCTCGGTTTCATGACCAAAAGCACTTCAAAAAACGTGTCTGCGATTTGCCATGTTCAGCTGCAATAAAGAATTACTTAAGAGTCATAGTCTATAAGATTCAAACTTTGGCCGGCCACCGTACCTCGCCGATTATGCTGAAATTTGGCATGCAATCTTGTTTTAGGGCCCTAACTACGAAATGGATGTTAAAAAGTTCCAATTCTTTTTACTTTGGAAAATATCGAGAAGGTCGATTTTGAGTGACCTTGGCGGCCCGCCATTATGGCTGATCGAAGGAGTTCTTGTTACATCAATCCTGATCCTGCCACCGTAATTTCTCGACAATTCTTGTAACAGACATAAACTACTATCCCTCTTTGTCATATTTATGAAAATAAATTCGCAAAATGATAAGTCTGAACGACCAACGGCCAAGAAGCACAAAGGTACTTTTTCCTAGGTTTGAAAAGTTGTAAATTTACTTCAAATTGGAAGGCTGATATCTCCAGTGTTATCTCGATTGAGAAGCAACCAGTTACCCAGAATGTAGCTTAGTTATTGCTGATTTGATTCCATTAATAAAAATTTGGGGGAGTTGTAACAGCGTAGAATGAAAAATTATATTATCGGTAATAATTTAGCCTTTTCTGCGGAACAGCTTGTTAAGCCAATATTAGTCGAGGAAAATAGAAAACGATTCCTGTCGCTTAAATAACGCAATTTTCATGTTTTCTTGCTTATGTGATTTAATGAGCTGTGTTTAAAAACAGGTTTCAGGATTGTGTGTGCGATTTGTAGCGAAAATTTTCTACCGCTCACTTAGTTGTACTGTAAACAGTCTCCACTGACATTCTAAATTACAGATTTGAAGTCGACCAAGTGCGTGAACATGTTCCATTAAAGTGCTTATTCAACTGATAATCTTTTTATAAATTCCTCTCACTCTATTGGGATATTGAAATCACCTATTTTCTGGCATGAAAAACATTTTACGCAGAACAATGAATGTTTATAAATACGGCGAATGAATTTGTGGCAAGCTCCTGTGAAATGAACATCTTGAGGCGCGCTATATCGCTTATTAAATTTATTCATTTTGGCCACCTGACACTGTGCAAATGCTACATCTAAGTTATAGTGAAACCGATTTTTATATTTAACAGTTACAGTAGTTTTTGTAGTATTTGTTGGTCGAACTGCAAGTTTATTTATAACATTAGTAACGATGATATGATACCGTAAAGTTGGTATGGGGATATTTTAAATGCGGTCAGAGTAAAACAAGGATTGCCGACTGTAGACTGCGGACTACGGACTGGGTGTAAAAGGTGCACTGTCTATTTCAAGGCATAGCTAACACGGTGTTATCTATTAGAAGGATTTAAGTTGTTCAAACTTCATGGTCTTGTGACCGAAGAAACGGTAAGATGATACTTTCGAGTGTAAATAATGTGCGAGCCTATTTTGCGAGCCACTGCGTTTGTTTTTAGTTTGTTTTTGTTTTTGTTTTCTTTTTTAAGTTTCTGATTTAACGTCTTATTCTTTTACTCGGTATTAAAATGCTACACTTGGCTGCAGAAACAAACGTTTTCGATTTTCTTTCGTGCGTTAAAGTCCGCGCAAGTAGTTTTTGTCTGTATCAAATTTAATTTCATCAAACGGCTTATGGTTTCAGATATAAATGAAATTTGAGTTTCCCTCGCAAGTTTTCGTATCAAAATATTGATATTAACAGGGAACTTTCAAGTGAGGTGAAGTTTAGGTAATTATCAAGATGATAGATATATCGAGAACATTAAACAAGCACCGCGACGAAAGATTCGTGATTTACTTTTTTTGTCTCCCAGGACTCCCAGTTGTCCGTTGTTTTGTCCCTCGGCCGGGAAACCAGGCTCTTACTTTTTTTTTTTCAAATAGTTCCCCTATTAACTCGAACAACTGGACGGCTTCTTATTTCGAGCAATTCAAAAGTTTGGGGATAAAACACATCCGCCCGTTGAAACAGGTTGAAAGTAAGCACAATTTACTTCGCTGAAAAAAAAACCACAACTCCCCTCAAACTAATGAAGATTAGCAAAAGCACGCTCAGAACTCACTTGTACTCGGCAAGATCTTGTTTAATTTCTTCTCCAGTGTTACAACGCGTCCTATTTTTAGCTGTATTCTCTGTGTCCCCTCGATAAAACCTTTGATAAAACCATAGCCTCTTTCAGGCGTTCAGTTAGTTGGGTGCTGTACATCCAGTAAAACCATTCCATTATCACTCGTGTATCCAATTACAATGTTTACGAATCTCGTGATCCAAGCTGTCAACTTAGGAAATGTCACGCTGTCACGACACTCCATTTGAATACCTCGCTTGCAGCTAGAGTAATTCAAAAGCATGCTAAATCGATAGAACTAAAAAAAGAGAGGACACTCCATGGCCTCACTTGCCATGTTACAGTGCATCGACACATGGGAGTAATTGCTTAATACCCCGCCACTCTGTACCACTAGGCCAACACATGACCCAGGGGGTACTCCCTATAATGGCCTATACGGGGAGGCTCCGCCCGAAAGGGGTACCTTTTTTAGGCTTCAGGTATATGAAAGGGTAGGGGTTTCACAAGGTTTAGGTATATAAAAAGGTAGGGAAATCGGTCATTTAGGCATTTAAAAGGGCCTTTAATTATAATACTTCAAATAGACACCCCTTATGGCTGTATCAGTTTATTTATTAAGCACTACATGGAAATGAGAACAAGACTTCCTAAAGAAGGTATGTGAAAGGGGTACCTTTGTTCAACAAAAGATATATAAAAGAGGTACCTTTTTCTGCCAAAATGGTATATGAAAGGGTAAGGGGTTGGACCTCGGGGCGGAGCCTCCCCGTATTAAACTTTGTTAAGTCCCCCCCCCCCCCCGGAACACATGAGGACTGCGGATGTTTGCCATTATGCCAATGCAAAGATTCCTGAAATTTCGGTCGGTTTCTTCCGACCAGAATATTCGGGATACCGTCTGAAAGTGGTCCAGTTATTTCGGTAAACCAAAATTTGCTGACTGTTCCATTTTTAACAAACCGGTTCATCATTGCCTCACTTACCGGTATGTTAGGAATTCGGAAAAGGAATAAAACCTGGTAACAGTCCGATCACTCTTTTGGTCAGCCCAGTTTCATCGGATATTATGTCCATTGCTGGATTTTTTGGCGGGTATCTTTCGGGGCTCACAAAAAGAGGCAGCATCCCGCGTGGTTTATTAGCTAATTACAGGTTAACGCACTCAGCGAGTGAATTATTGGGATTTACCTGCACGAGTTCACTAACAATGAACGAGAAATTTCAATACCGCACGAGGCAGCCTCGTGCGGTATTGAAAATTTCGAGTTCATTGTTAGTGAACGAGTGCAGGTAAATCCCGATAATTCACGAGCAATGAGTGCGTTAACATTTTTATTATTCAAATTGAATACACTGCAAACAAAAATCGTCAAACTTTGAGTCAGCCGAAGCCATGGTGTAATGATAGTGGTGTAATGAATTTACACCACAACTATTACACCACGATAATGACGTCAGGCGGTTGTTTCGTCATAACCCAGTGTCACGTGGCACAAATCAACCAATCAGAAAATCGGAATTAGTACAGTGTATGAAATTTGAATGATAAATAACCCATAGAAACTTGTGGTCTATTGCTTAAATGTAGCAGCCCTCGTAACATATAATGTGATTGGCTTGCTACCCAAGCCAAAAACAAAAGACCAAACAATTGAAGCAATGACTTAGACTTGAAAACAATAGAAGCTGTTTACAATACCAAACAAAAGCAGGTTATGAGGGCTGCTACACTACCGTGTCTTTTCCTTTCGGTTTTAGTACCATACTGACGTTTGCGGCAAAAGCATCCTTAGCTATAACAAACTAGAGCAAAGTGTCCAATTATGAATATCATTTGACAAGCTACCTACTAGTAAAAGTTTCACTGTTTAAACTGTGTCAAGACCATTACCCAACGTGGGTCTCAATCCCGCTCTTTCTGTGGTAGGGATGGTAAACTGTTATAGGAGACTCCAGGGTTTTTTTACGGATAATACGCGCAGCCATTTCACCCGTTGCTTGAAATTGTTAATATTGAGCAAGCCGTAAAATTTTTTCTCTGTTAGCACGCTCTTTGGTTGGACCTGGCAGAGGTCAGGCCAGAGGTCGCGATCCCCGTAACTGACCAAAAGGATCGTGGCCTCTGGGGACGAGAATGCACCTAATGTATAGAAGACACGAACGCTTACTAATCTGCGCATGCGTTTAGAGCAAACTGGTTTTGTTTTAAAGAGAATAGCACCACAAGAAGAGCAAGGGGTTACTTAAAATAAATATTTTTGCGATCTGCAGACCTGACTGACGTAGTTGTTTTACGTAGGGTCCTTTCCAGTGAGGTTCGTTTGTACCCAGTCAGAAAATTGTTGTTTCCTGCGGAAGCTCTGCTGATTTTGTCTTCGAACTTGTTGCGTTCCTGGCGAAGCCCTTGCCTCTTTTTGGCCTGATTTTCAACTATGCCTTCGCCGTTGTATCGAGTTTTAGATGCTGGAACGACTGCGTCTGGTGCTGTGTGTGATGTTGAGATTGGTGAGTCTAGTGTTGTGGACAATCCTGTTTCGACTGTAAATAATTCTACTGAGATGCCCGAGTCTAGTGCTGTGGATAATCCTGCCAATAATTCTGCTAGTGTTGATGTTGATTTAGAGGATAATGTGAATGCTTCTACTCTAGATGAAACTGGTTTAGAAGTTAATGTTAACGTTGTTAATGGCGATTCGTATTCTGCCCGAACGGCTGGATTACGAGAACCGCCTAGAAGCTTCTCTGTGCATAATAATGCAGCTAATGAGCTCCCTGATCGCCCGAGATCTGCGTTCTTCACACCGTCAAGATCTACATCGGCACGTTCTGTTTTTGATGCTTTACGTTTGGCTGAAATTGAATCCCAGGAGATTGCGTGTATGCAGAGGCGTATGAATGGAGAAGTAATTATCACCTTCAAACACCCCTCTTCAAAGAAAAAGTTTTTGCGTCTCTTAAAGATTGGAGCTGAGAATTATGGTATTCAAGATATTGACCGTCCTTTGATCTTCTTAACGATCTACGATGCTCTTTTTGAACTTGCTGATCTCGCTATAATCAAAAGATTAGCTCCTTATTGTGAAGTACTTCATTATCGTCGCGGCCGTTTTAGTTTTAAGTCTGATGGGCACCTTGGTAAACAATGTCCTTATTCGTGGTATGTTCCTTCGCCCCACGGTTCTCCATCCCCTGAGCCTCGTTTGGTTGACGTTGATAGTATCCAGGATTGCGCCTCTCTTTATGCTACTCCTCAGTGGATGATTGATATGGAAATCTCTGGCGATGAAAGTGAGGAGAATCTTATTGATGAGACTGTTTCGGAGAAAACTGGGGTTGACGAAGACCCCTCCGGGCCATCCTCTGCTGTGAAAAATGCTCTGGATTCCCAAGGCTTCGTTAATGATTCAGACCCCTCTCAGCCATCCCCTGCTGTGAAAGATGCTCTGGACTCCCAAGTTAATGATTCAGATCCCCCCTCAGCCATCCCCTTGTTGTCGGCGCGGTGTATGTGTGCATGTTTTGTCAAGAAATTTGCATACTTTGTTGTATCACTACAAAGCGATTTCTTTGTGTTCCCCGTCTTGTCCAGGTCTGAAGTGGTTAAATGCTGTAAAGACGCCGTTAGGCTGCAATAAACTCTTTACGCAATTTCACCTCTTGGCATTACACTCACACAGTTTCTTTAAACGCTTGCGTGCGTACGTAAATTTAAGTTTAGATTAACTTTTCTTATTTCGCTGTGGCTATATGACCGGCAGCCGACCAAGATGTTAAATACAGTGGAACCCGTTTAATATGGACACCAAGGGGACATGCCATAGTGTCCGTATTATCCGGGTGTCCGTATTAAGCGGGCTCTCTGAGAACACTTGAGGAACACAAGTTTTATCGATATTAAGACAGTTTTAGGAGAAAACGTTTAATTTCTTATCTGTAACAGAACAAGTTCATCCTAACGAAACCTCACGATCATTTATCATAGTCTCAGAGTAAAATCTTTTCAGTTTTGTTCAGAGTATTGTTATTGAAACAGGCATGACAGTGGATTCATTTGAAAAAAATCTGTGACTTTACTTTGTTACTGCTTTTTTTTAGCACAGTTCTATCGATCTGTAATTTTATTCACCCGTAAAAATCTGTCTGTTGAACAGGGCACAATGTCTACAGTTATCACATAATTGTTACAATGAAAATAGACAGTGTGCAGATAACCAGTGTCCGTAAAGCGGGGTTGACAATATACGAGAGTTTGTGACTCGGGACACAGAAAAGTGTCCGTTGTCCGTATTACCCGGTGTCCGTATAAAGCGGGTTAATTTTAGAGAAAATAGATGAGCTTTTTGTCGGGACAAACGAAACTGTCCGTATAAAGCGGGTGTCCGTATTAAGCGGGTGTCCGTAGAGCGGGGTTCCACTGTAGACTAAATGACCAATAGTCAGACTTCGAGACTGGAGACTACTCGAGTAAATATAAAAACCAGTTGACTACATTGCCTGATGAGATTGGTGAACTGAAGGAGCTGAAAGTGCTGTTTGTGGCTGGTAATCCTGTAACACTGGAAGAAATGATACAGGTTATGAAAATACAGAAGATTTCAAGCCACACCTAGAAAACAGGGGTTCTTTTTCACCCGTCGTTTTTATTTGGGAGTCCCCCTCCTCCCCAGGCCTCACACGAAAACACTGATGCAAGCAAAGAGAATTTAAATTTAGATTAACAAAATAAACAGGCGAATATCCTTTCTTTGTATTGCTGTGTTTTCAACAAGAACTCAAAAGAGCACTGTCCTAATCTTTTAATTGTGTTTCGCTTAAACAATTAGATTATGAGCTTGAGATTTCTATTGGATGATAGTTGACAAGGTGCAGCCCAACTCAATTACCACACAGAAATTGAGAGTGAAAAATCATTCAAAAATGTATTTAAATCCTTTTCACAGACACCTCGAAAATGCAAATAAGCAGCCGCCATTTTGTCAACAAGCACACACTGCTACACTACTCACTATCTACAACTGAATAGATAGTGGGTAGCATAGCTAATCAGAGAACCACATTTGTTGTAGGACACTAGCACAAATTAATACTCATTAAAAAACAATGAAATTTTTTCTTGAATGTGCGGTTCTAAAAATATCTATACCCCCACCATGGAGGGAATTTCATGAAAGCCTCGCCTCTTTCCTGGAATTTACATTTTTTGACCACAAAAATACCCCCCCCCCCCCGCCCTCCACTCCTCCGGAATTCCCATGAGTATAATGTACACCCCTCCATAATGATGTTACCTCAAGATTCTACGAGAGTTTTATTAAAGTGATGTACCGAGTTTTATTAAAGTGATGTACTGATTCTACGATTTTACCTCAAGAGTTTTATTAAAGTGATGTACCAATTCTAGATACTTCCGATTCTACAACGAAGTTTATATTTCACTATTCTCTGATTTAGCCATAACCACACTCTACTGTTGAATGACACCTGGAAACTAAGTTGATCCTCCAACCCCCCCCCCCCCCCACCCCCATCCCCTCTGGAATTTCCTGGGTCTTTGACCTGCCTCTCTGGAATTTCCAATTCCCTCTGTGATGGGGGAATGCATAGTTTCTGGAACCACACAATGTTTATTTAGCTATTACATAAATTATCATAAAATAAAAATGATCATAAAAAATCTTACATTTTGGTACCACAAGTGCGTGCAAGTTGAAGTTCCTGTGTTACCTTGTGATGTTACCACTAAACAGAACACTCCTGTCACCAGCAATTTATTGAACAAACGTTCCTTTGGCTTTTACTATGAAATTAACAAACAATCTTTGTAGTTCTACTGTCTTGTAATTCTTTGATGCTTTCTAAATTTACGTGTGAAGCTAAGTCACCAGTTGTTTTATTATCAAAGTTTTGATTCTAATGAGACTTGCTCTTTAAACCTGCAAAGAGAACAAAAACTAAACTGAATAATCAAATTATGGTAGCAGAATTGTTGAAACTACATGAAATGTCTCTATGATGATGGGAGTGCAGGTTAACCCCTGTGAGCAGTTCGGTAAGAATCAGAGAAGACATTGAAAACCTGATGATCGAAAATTATGCTACACAGTGGGAAAAACATTTCACTCTATCCACAACTTTGTCATTATCTCTGCTATGATATAGACAGTATGACGGTATGTGCAGGCTTGTGAATATAAAATTCAAGCAGTATTCAAGTACCAAAAACTGATTTTTCAAGGAGTATTCTTACTAAGTTAACCTTGCTTGTTGCATGATGACATTTTGATGTAGTCAGTCAGTCATACTGTAAATAACATATAGTGGCTCACCCTTGGTCCAAGAAATTTTTTTAGCACCAAGAACATTCAATGTTTAGCAATTTCAAAAATTGTTTGTCTGTACATGTCCTATAAGTAACGCAGCTAATAAACTTGATTCAGTTCATTCAAGATGTGTTCATCATACTTTAAAAATCCTTTATGTCAGGGGCTGTTTAGTGTCAACTATTGCTAGTTCTCTGTTGTAGTCTTTGCAGTTACTGATGTTGTAAACAGGATTTTTGACGTAAACCTAATTCTACTGTACTTTCAACTGTTTTAAAGGAATGAACATGTTCATACTCTAATTTGAAGTTCTTAGAAGCTTTTAAATCATACATTTTATTGTTATTATTATTATCATTATTATTACTATTACTACTATTATTCTTACTATTATTATTATTCTTACTACAGGTGTGTATTATCATTCTTACTATTATTACTGTTATTATTATTCTTACTATTATTATTACCATTATCATTATCATTATCATCATTATCATTATTATTATTATTATATGACTTCTCTTGTTGTAGTTAAAGTGCAATCACTCAAACCAGGCCATTTGGAAAAGCTAACTAATGAAAACATACATGTACTGAGAACAAAGGATGGTGGCTTTTTCCATAAACAAACCAATAACATTTAAGAATACAAATAAGAGTTCCAGAACAATATTTGAAACCCAAGAAAATTGCGAATGTGGACCTCTCAGGAAATGTCATTTTTGACTGGTTTAGGTTTCGGATAATAATTTACGAGCAGTTTTGAATGGTTTTAGTTTCAGTCACAATGATAATTCACTGAAAAAGATATGATGGGATCTGTAGAGTTTATGGAACATACCAGTATGAAGAGAAGTTTAAACAGTATATAGCTTCAAGTAAAAGAAACCTTTACTTGCCTTTCCTTGCTTCACATTACTTTTTTGAAAGAAGTATTTTCTGAATGCTACAACTGTGGTCTGTTTAAAAAAGACTGCCATTCATTTCTTAAAAACATGATTTGATTAGACAGATTTCTTCCAAGTGGCCCATTTCAAGTATTCACACTAGTACTGTAATAAACTACTTATGTCATGTAGTTTCCTTACAGAATTCTTTGGCCACGTTATTGAGACCAACTCTGACATGACACAAAGCTTGGTGGAGATCTTTATAAGATGTAAAAGTTGATGTATTTCTCCAATGAAGTAACATCGCACGTGGTTTATCATTTGCATTAGCAGCTATTACTTCCAGTTCATTCTGTTTAATTCCAAGGTGAATTCCCAGTGTCTCCCACTTTGCAGCAATCTTTCCTGCCAGCTCATCTAGTTCAGGGTCACTAAGTTGTCCTTGTTTAAAAACAACTGTGTGTCAAAGAGGAGAAGCTTGCAGTTAACATACAATGTAATTTTGTTACATGGCTTGAGTATTCTATCACTATTTTCTCTTGATTTATGATCTGATAGGAAGCTACATCGTATGTTTTGCCAAAGTAAGATCTAATCCAGTAGATCTAATCTGGAGGTCATGGGTTCGATTCCCACCAAGGTCAAAAGAATTTTTTCTTTACCTCGTGTGGTTCCCTCATTCCCTTTACTAGGGCCAATGCCCAGTGGATCTTTCATGGGTTTCACATAGCACTTTAATTTACACTTCAGAGTTAATTCTCTGTTCCACCATTTGTGTTCACAGTGCTACGCGGCACAACATTCATAAGAATAAGAAAACCTTTTTTTCTTTGTTTCACACACGTTCATTTAAAATAGTAACTCAGCATAATACATTAGTCTGTTCAATTATGTAATCAAAGTGCTATATGAGCAAACTTGTGAATACTAAAGGTGAATGAAATTATGCCCGGGTCAGCTCCCAACAATTGGCTCCTGTTTATGTACATAATCAATCGAGTTTGAGTTATAAAGTAGTTGTTTACCAAAGTGTCAATTAATTGGATAAGAATGCATGGCAACTAAAATAAAGATGTCATTGCATGGACACAGGCCCACCTAGCCATGGTATAAAACTAAGACATGGTCAAAAACAAGCCCATGTTCACATGCAATATTAGAAGTCCTTTCATCTTGGAGTGAGCTTCCTTACAGGGATGTAATGCATCAGTTAGTTCCATTTATGTCCATCCCAGCCTTTCCAAGCAATAGTTGCTGTGGGCATTTGCTCGCATTTTCATTCTGGACCTGGGTCCTTTCAACCAGGAACATGCATTTTGCACCCTTCTGGATTTTGTCTTGCATGTACATTTTGAGGACCTCCATGAAAACCACTTTTAAGGGATGGGAGCATCCTCATAAAGTATTTATCATTATCATTATCCATTATCATCATCATCATCCGTCATCATTATCTGTCATCCGTCATCGTCATATGTCATCCATCATCATAATCATCCGTCATCCCTCATCATCATTATCTGTTGTTGTCGTCGTCATCGTTATCATCATCTGACTGACTGAGCGAGATTATGGCCAAATTCAGACCATATTGCTAATTATGTGGCAAGACCTGAGCAAGACAAGGACTTTGACTCTCTAGTACAACTGGACAAGACATTTGTTTGACGTGAATTTATTTGCTTATGCCACAGTACTAAGACATCTATCTGTCAGGCTGTGTTATCGTTGTAATTCTGGCTAAATTTGTTTTACAAGTATGTAAAATTCGGAAATGACACTTGTCAGGTCTAATTATCGGCCATAATCTTGCCATTGGGCATCACACCCAGTACCATAAATATTTGCTAACTGCAAAAACTAAAATATAACAGGATCATTCTTCTGCATCAAAGTATTCATTTCAACAAGCTTGTCTCTCCCAGGTTCTATATTGGTTCAGTTTTCAGCTTTCATTAGAGGCCTTGCAGTGTTTTCATTGCATGCAACAAAACACTCAAAGATCTATTGCCATGTTGCACCCCAAGTCTGGGTCTGCTCCCATGTACCATATAACGTGCTTCAAATTTCCTGTAATAGTTCCTCAAAGAACTCCTTGGCATTTTCGTCTAGCTAGGTAGTTTCTACTCCAAGATTTACCAGTAAATTGTTTTGGGTGTTGATACTAGTGAAGACCGGTGACTGGGTAAAACTGTTCAACTATTTCGTGACAATGCAACTCGAAACTGATCTTGAAGTCATAAGGAGAGTTCACATCCACTCTGAATATAAACATAAAGTTTTGCACCCGTTGATATCAAAAAATAAAAACTTGACTGTTTATTTGAAAGCGGGAAAATCTGATTGCGTCTTTATGTACTGTATCAACTCCTTTATAATTCTCCCGATTTGCAGGAGACATTAATCTTCTTCAGAATCTGTGCAGCTTAATTTCAGTCTTTGGAATTAACAATGGCATGTTTGTGCAGAAAGGGTTTTAATGTTCTTAAAGAGATAATTTGCAACATGATGGGATTTTTAACCATATAGCAGTCTCTCGGGAGTCCACAGGGGTTTTTCAATTCCATTAGCTCAGTGTTGGCATTTGCGGTAACCAAAGTGTTAACACAATGTGCAGCAAAGGCATGAAATGTTGCTAAACCTTAAGAAGCAAAAAAATTGACTTCATTTCTACATGTGCGTACTGTCTTTAAATGAATTTATACGATATGAGAATTTGACAAATTCCCTTGAAATTTGACCTGAATATTCCCCACATGTCAACCAAAAAAAACTGTCAGGATTTTGTTTTTCAAAATGGATCCCCAACAATGGTCTCTTTTATAACATGTACTGGTAAACTTTTGATAAGCAAGTTTTACAGAAATGTTTCTAAACCACCAATAAAAATGTGGCTAAATGTAATTTAGGCAAAGTTAACCTCGGAGCAATTTGCTGGCCAGCAGTTTCCCATCAGGGGCGGCCCAATGCCACTAGCAGGGGCACCTCATGACTTACATATGCAGTGGCTTGCTTGCAGTTCTTCGCAAAGTGTTGTTTCAATAGCTTGCTGTTTGCGTGCCAGTTTGTGCCTTGGTTTTTGTTTGTTGTTCCCGCTTCTACAATGACTACTCGTCGAACCAACAATAGTTTGGCTGCTAGTTTGGATGGGGAGAACTCGTGATCGGAAAACCTTCTGCACGCCGAGTCGTCGGCCGGTCCTTTGTTGCTCGCTTCTGCGGCAAACTCGGCGCCCCAAACATTTTCAATAGTTTCCACTCCAGTTGTTGCTGCTAGTCTCCATGATCCCACTCTACTCCCTGCAATCGTCCATGCCGTCAAGGCCGTGTTAGCGGCAGAAAAAGGCCTTG
>JAHPZR010000351.1:0-47500 GCA_019787425.1 Platygyra sinensis | reverse complement strand
GAAAAGCATAGTAATAAAAATGAGCAAATATGTGTTTAACCAATATGGCTGCCTTGAGGATTCTCTCATGGTTGTGCATGTTAAAAGAACCCATTTAGGGTACCCTAGGTCTGAACACTTCAGCTTCTCAATACATTGCCATTATCGGAGGTTGCAAACTTCAGACGTGATGTTAAAATTTATTTATTACACCATACAAACATTTTTTCATTCCTTGCACTTGCTTAATGCAGTCACAACGAAAAGGAGGAGTTCAGCTATCAAATGCCTTCAATAAAAATAATGACATTTGTTGAAATACCGTTGGTGTTAGATACTAGTTATCTATGGTGTCAAGAAGAGAAATCTGGGTAGAGTGGAGTGGTCTAAAACCAGACTGGAATTTGGCAAGCAGATCATTTACTAATAACCTACGATCATACCCTCCCTCCCCAAAAAATGCCTGATTACAGGTTACATGTACATTACTAGGAGACTGTGTACATGCCAACAAGAAATACCGCAAGTCATTTCTACCATGAGAAAAGTGATTCAAGAGTGTCTATGAGCATGGGGCTCTGTTTGGCAGCCCTTCAAGCTGCCAGAACTCTATTATAGCAGTGTGCTGCATGAAGCCTTACCTCGTTTGGGTTGCAGGCTGACGTAGTGGACTTCATGAACATGGCCCAGCACAAGTGGGTTGGTGCTGCTCACAAGACCATCAGGTTTGATAGCAACATCAGGGTGATTTGACTTACTGCTAATCACGTGAATGTATGTTTTATAGCAGTTTGCTGTGGCATACAGAATCACATGATCACCCCACGTGCCATCTTGATTCATGTTTATAAGATACTCAGCCCATGATTGATATCCATCGGTGAAGTCAAACAGATCTGTTCCATCTGGCTGTAAGAAGAGACAATAAAAGACTAAATTTTAACATGGTCAGTACACATGGATTCTATCAAGTGTAATGACAGAAAAAATCTATTTCTAAGTTAATAACAATAATAATGACTACTTATATAGTGCTTATCCAGTCCTGTTCTAAGCACTTTACAAGAATAGAAAAACTTATGCCTATTAAAATAATTTTAAAAAGTAAGTCTTAAGTTTTCGTTAACAAAGATTTAAATTGTCACAAAACGGATGTCTAAGATCTCGGCACCTGACATGGATAAGAAAAGAATTCATACATGTTAAAATAATTGTTAAAAAGATGAGTCTTAAGTTTACGTTTAAAAAGATTTAAATTGTCACAAGAACGAATGTCATCAGGTAGTTTGTTCCACAGTTCAGGAGACGAAACAGGAAAAGTTGTAGAGCCATAAGACTTATGATTAAAGCTGACAGGAGTCAGCTGTAATGTTGAAGATGCCTGTAGCGTTATTGAAGTTGAATAACAGCATAATCAGGTCTTGAATGTAGATAGGAGACTGCTGGTGAAGAGCTTTGTGGGTGAGCAGAATTATTTTGAATTTAATTCGCTCGGAAACTGTAAGCCAGTGCAGGTTGAGTAAAATAGGGGTAATGCAGTCAAATTTGCGAGAGCTTGCAATAAGTCGAGCCACAGCATTCTGCACTGATTGGAGCTTTTTAACAATAACATATTTTGGAATACCGTATAAAAGAGAGTTACAGTGATCCAACTTGGAGGTTACAAAGGCGTGGACTAGAGTCTCAGTGGTCTTAGTGGATAGTAATTTCCTTATACGGGAAATGTTCTGAAGATGATAGAAGGCAGATTTACAAACAGAATTGACATGAGGGAGCGTAAGTGTAGTACAATGGACAACTGATTAATGTTGAAATTGTTTTCACTGAGCTAACCCCTGCACATAGCAATGAGCAATTTTCTGCTGCTTTATTCCAAGTCCAATTCAAGTACTGGCACAAATGCTGAAGTATGATCATGTGGAACACATAATTTCCCCAAGCCACATGAAAGATTTTCCTAACAGAACAGTGAAATAAAATTCTAAACTTACCAGTTTTGGGTTCTTTCTGAGGTACTGCACTATGGATTGTCTTAGTTTTCCATGCGAGATCTTGATTCCTTTCACAAAGTTCAGCTGTTCAGACAATGCATAAAACATGCAGTTTCCTGACCCTTCATTGTCAGAAATCACAAAGCCTTTGTCTGAGGCAATCTTCTCCAACTCTGCCAATAGGTCAGTACTACTGCTGACCTTGCTTATATCACATTGCATTTGCTGAAGATTTGCAAATGTTTGCAGATCTAAAAAGAAAAAAATATATATAATATTATATATATAAATTAAGGTTATTACACAGGGGTTGTTCTCACTCAAACCTTTGGTGGGGAGGGGACATGCCATCTGTTACTTCAAATCCTATTGAAGACTAAAATATATCAATTTTACACCTGTTTGACCTGTTTGGTTTTATTGACAGAGTTTGAAAAAATTGTGGCACTGTATATTGTACGTCTCACACACACAGCACCATGAAAAGAGATTACAGTTAATATGTTCATGAAAATATGCTATTAAGATCTGCATATGAAAGGACACTATATCTAAGTCCAAATTCAAGTCAATTATTGTTTAAAAATTTATCATAGAACAACATGACAAAATTTGGCCATTCTCAGACCAAAACAGCTCAAAAATCAAACTATTTGGCTCCCATACACCTATCTACTTCATTTCTGGGAGTAACCCCTCCCCATGTTCCCTTCCATTTTAAGGTATCAGCGTACCCCAAAATCGACAATTTTTGCCAAATTTTAGCTATTGATATTCCCAAGGGGCCATGCAGATGTAAGGAGACCTGAACATTGCACAGAAGGGTTAATCTGTTCAGAATCTGTCAGCCCTACATGTTTTAGGCTTATATGTTGCAGGCAGTTGACATTTTGTTGTTCTCTAAGTGAAATAGAGATCCTTGCTGTCACGCTTTAAAGTGAAATAAACATTTCAACCTATTTAGGTCTGAAATCGCCGTTTTTGAACTTACGCACTGCGTAAAATAAACATTCTACTATTTTTAAAGTGAAATCAACATCCTTGCTATCATGCGTTACCGTGAAATCAACATCTTAACCTATCTAGGCCTGAAACGAAGTTTTTGAGCTTATGCACTGCGTGAAACGAACATTTCTCTATTTTAAAGTGAAATTTACATCTTTGCTGTCCATTCGTTAACGTGAAATCAACATTCTAACCTACTGATCTAGGCCTGAAATCACTGTTTTTGAGCTTACGCCACGGCACTGCGTGAAATGGGCTTCCTTGCTGTCACGCCTTAACGTGAAATCAACATTTTACTTATTTAGGCGTGACATCCACACTTTTGAGCTTACGCGCTGTGTACAATGGACATTTTGCTTGTGTTTAAGTGAAATCGACATCCTCACTGGCATGCCTTAATGTGAAATCAAAATTTTAACATGTTCAGGCCTGAAATCAACGTTTTTGAGCTTACGTGCTATGTGAAATGGACATTTTGCTTGTTTCTAAGAGAAATCAACATCCTTACTGTCACACCTTAATGTGAAACCAACATTTTAAGGTGGCTGAACATAGTTTTGGTGCGCGCTCATGCTGACGTGATTCAGCGCGCGCACAAGTATTACATAAAAACAAACATGGCATAAATAGAGCGATCATTTTATTTGCTCAATGTTTGCGCTATCTGTACTATTTTTTTCTTCACAATTGAACCCAATGTATTGAATTGATGGTTTTACTCTTTTATTACAAAGGTAAGTTAGAAAGGTAACGATGCAAAGAACTCAGCTCTGCTATTTCTTTGTTGCTAAAAGAACCCAGTTAAATGCAGCGCATGCGTAGTAAGTCGAAAAAAGTGCGATCGAGTGAATAATTGACTTCTCGGAGGCGCTTATTTCTCGAGAACCACTCATTAGAATTTCACGAAATTTGGCACGAAAATACTTTAGGAAATAAGTAACTGGAGGATTGAAAAAAAATTCAACTTTAACAAAGGAAATTCAAGATATGCCAGTGAACCTTCAAAGAGGGATAATTAAAAATCTGTTTGTTAAATTATTATTAAAATAGCGCTAACTTGCGAGTATCGTTACAAGCTTGTTGCATGCAACTTATAAAGAAAATCTAATGACTAGATTTTCTGCAAATAAACAAAACCGATTTTAAACACATGTTTATATTTGATCATGTTGCCATGGCAACGGTAAATACGTCAGCTTAATTATCAAAAAGTTGAAGTTTGTGTTGTTAACTTGCTTGCTGCCAATTTTTGGTGACCAAAGGATCAAGGGTTTTAGAGAAAAATGTAAATGAAACAGAGGTATCAAAAACTGTGTTCAGCCACCTTAACCTATTTAGCCCTGAAATTGCCGTTTCTGAGCTTATGCGCGGTGTGAAATGGACATTTTGCTCGTTTCTAAGTGGAATCAACATCCTTGCTGTCACACGTTAACATGAAATCAACATTTAACCCTACTTACGCCTGAAATCACCGTTTTTGAGTTAATACGCTGCGTAAAATGAACAGTTTGCTCATTTTGAAGTGAAATCAACATCCTTGCTGTCACGCCTTAACATGAAATCGCATAAAGTTAACATTTGGGTGTAATTTGAGTGAAATTAACCTCTGCAGCCGCGGGATAATGAGAAATCGGAATTTTAACGGTTTTAAAAACCTAAAATCAACATTTTTTCAGGTTACACCTTGATTGTTTTCGTTGGCCTAACACTGTCCTAACCCTAACGTTTCCTGACCTTAACCCTAAACTAATCTGAAGCGCCAACCCTAACACTAAGCGTTAGCGCTAACCCTAAGCAATAAGCAATAACCCTAACCCTGAGCGTTAGGCCTAACCCTAAACAATAACCATAACCCTGAAAGTTAACTCTTATCTTAACCTTGTTCCTTGACCCTAACCTTCAATGCTAGCCCTAGTTTCGAGTGGTAACCCTAACCCTAACTCTAATAAAACTAGGAACTCTTAAGTCCTTGCAGTGGAGGGATAATGTGAAATCAAAATTTTAACTGTATGTAAACGACCTGATATCAACATTGTCTAGCTTGTGCACTGCGTGAAATTAACATTTGGCTGTAATTTGAGTGAAATTAACGTCTTTGCGGTTGCAGGTTAACGTGAAATCAAAATTTTAACAGTTTTAACCTGAAATCAACACTAATACTTTTAAGGTTACACGTTGCAAAACATCAATATTTTCCTGGATTTTACATGTAAGTGACATTACCGTCTTTGCATTCACATGCTGACGTGGCAACAAATACAGGTTTTTTTTGCATATGTAATATCTTGAAAACCAAGCAAACTTCAGCAAAAAAACATAGAACATTGTTTGATGCACCTAAACAAAACTGCATGCGAAATTTGGAGCGTTTTTGACAAAGTTCACTTTTGGGTAAAAGACTTAACGCCCTTTTTCCACCGACCCCTTCAATTAAAGTGCGATCAAAAGTCACGTAAAGAAGCCAACGTGGTGTATTATTATATTTCTAAAACTTCCGATTGTTTCAAAATACTCACAAGAAAAACCCATTCAACTGCTAACCGTCCATTTACATTTGTCTTACATTCCCAAATACGCGCTGCTGCGTTTTATAAACAGTTTTGAGTTGCAGCCCCTCCTTTTGAGAGCAGTTTGCCTTCGAGGCTCCCAGTTTTCACAATAATATATCCCAGCATTTACGGCGCCATGTCATCATTATTATAGAAGATTCACTGCAGTCATTCATTTGTCCTCATTTGTGGAAGATTCAGAAAACACTGATCCTTACTGCCTTTACGGAGTGAAAAACTGTTACAATATTTTTTTGGCAATACACGGCCGATTGCCCGGCCAAGATACGCACACACTTCGGTAACATTCTGAATAGCCAACTAATGTATAGAGTAAAACTGCTAATGAAAGGTGGTCTTACCCTGATACTCTCATTTCCAAAAGCATGGTTTCTTTTGCGGATTCATGATTCAAATTTCCGTTGGTTTCTCCATTGCGCTTTTTAAATCCCTTAGTCTGCTTAGTTTTGGCCTTTGGCATCGTGAAGTTATTGCATCCAGTGCATCTAAAACAGCAAGTGTAGCGGCGGAACAGAGAGCTTTGTTGGTATTTCCTGCCAGAAAGAGCATTTGAGACCTCTTTGCGTGTTGATTTGTAAATGCGAGCTCCATTGTCTCAGCAAGAGGAGTCCTCACTTTATCGATCAACAGGTAATTACTTTTCACACGTTTTGAGATCTAATCTCCCTACACCGGAAAAACGCCCTAACGTACATTTTGCTTTATTTCTCAAAACTGGAATTTCAACAAATGAACCACCCGTTTCCAGTTCGTTTACAGCGAGTTTTCATCCTTTTTCGCTGAAATTTGGTAAGAGTGTTGCCAGATAATGAGGCAAAAAAATAGTGTCAGGAAATTTTTATCTTTTGCCTCCTTCGAAAGTAATGAGTAATTAAGCAAAGGTAATGCATGTTTTACAAAAACATAAAGTGTTACAACGAATAAAAAACAAACCAGCCAAGTAATCAAAATTACCTGACACCGTTTTTTAAATCAAGGTGTGAAGAAAATGTAGTGATGTTGCCCGCTTTCTCCTGTTAAATTCTGACCAGAAACGAACTCAATTTGTAACACTACACACTTTTAGGAAATGATTGCTATTTTAGGCAAGGTTTTTATTTCTTGCCTTATCTCAAGTAATAATTGGAATCTGCAATTATTAAACTTTCAGGAAATATATACTTTATTGGGGGTTTTATGAAACGAGCGACTGTGAAACAGTGACTACGCGAGGTTGTCATTTGGGGTACACTGATACCTTAACAATGTTATTCCAAAAAATATTGCTACATCTAAGTGTTGGAAAATTAATTTTATGGTAGTGTGTAGTCTCGCATACAGACAGCCTAATGAAAAAAAGATTACAGTTGATCAATTTCCAATATAAAATATACTGTAGAGCAACATGGCAAAATATGACCAAATTTCAAACCAAACTGCTTACAAATCAAACTATACAAATTCACTGTCAATGCTGTATCAGATTACCATAGATTACCTTGTGCTGGTGCATCCTGTGAACTAGCATCTGTGGTGAACAGACTCAGATCCTAAAAGTGAACCACACCTACAATTAGGGTTGGACTTTGAACAGATCAAAACCTGGCAGGATCACTGTGTTGTGTTTATGGAGACACACTTTGCTCTCACAGTGCCTCCCCAGTGTATAAATGGGTATTAGCAAATTCAATGCTGTGGGTAAATCCTGCAATGGACTGGCATCATCCAAGGGGAAGTAAAAATACACCTTTCACTTAATGCTACAGGAACTTGGATGAGCTCTTAGCCTGTCAGAGACTTTTTAAAATAAGACACAACAGGTAACCAATTGGCAAATAATGAAACTGTTCTCCTGCAGCTCCGTAATAATTATTTTCAACATTTAATTAATACATTGGTTAATGCTGATTTTTTTATATTTTTTTAAGGGCTACAGTACCGGTCAAATGTAAGTTGACAGTCACTCGAAACTCGAACAACTCGACTTGATCCTCGATCCTCGAAACTCGAATACATCGAGTATCGAGTGTCGAGTTGACTCATTCAAGTTTCGAGTCGAATATATGTGCATGTAAATCTTGCTGGTTTACTTTTGGAGACAGAAATTTTCGATTCGCGACTCTACAGGCGGTAAGCGACTCTACATTGTAAATCGGTTGGCTTACTGAAAAAGATTTTTTTTGTCTCTCGGTTAAACTTCTTTCGATTCGGACTTAATTATTTGGTTCATTTCAGAGTAACAGTTCTGAACACAACGCTGACTTTTGTTTAAATCAACTGTATGAAGGGATCAACGGAACGCTTTCAAAATAAACATCTCAAAAGTGACGTGACTTGCCGATGCGTGCGAAAAAGAACTTTCCTTGAAGTAAAAAATAACTAAATGCGAGCAGCGCACTATAAAAACTTTAATAACAATTAGTTGGTTAAAGAAAAATCATTTTACTGTATGAATGAACGATTTGTGTCAAATTTAACTGGGGATATAATATTTTCGACAAGGTCTTTGGAACGCTTTAAAGTAGACATCTCGCAAGGGACTTCCCGACGCGTGCGAAACACAGAACTTTTACTTGGAAATAAAAATACTTAAACGTGAGCAGCACACCATAGAAACTTTAATAAACAATTTTTGTCAAGCGAAGAGCATTGTACCATTTTGAATGAATGGATCTGGGTCAAATATAACCGGAGATATCATTTTTTTGACCAGGACTGAACGCTAAATTCAGAAAAAACCATTTCGTAGATGACTTGCCGACACGTGCCAAAACACTTTCCTTGTAAAAAGAAAGTTCACGATCTAAAATAGGGACTTCAAGCGACTGTTACAATTTCTTCCCATTTTGAGTAGCTTAAGATGAAGCAAGTGTCAAAGACACGGTAGTTTGTCAGTGAATTTGCGAATTAAAAACTCGAAATATGATACAGTGTAACTTTCATTGATCGGCATGGCGTTTTGACGTTTTAAACAATATATGCAAATTTTTGCCGTTTGCGTTCACCATAAAAACATACGCTGTAGACGGTCCAAAATTATTTTTGTCCGCTTCAGAGTAGCTTTGCCGATCAGTTCTAAATTCAAAGCTGAGTACGCGAGTTTAACATGGCTTGAAAATCCTTTGGATGTTATTTGACATTTGCTAATTCGTACAACCGCAATTAAACATGGTAAATTTGCATACAGTGAGCTAGTTGAAATTTGAGCTCGCTGGAATCGTAAGAGCTAAAAATATCATTTCACGCTGGCAGACGTTCTAATTTGGTTGATGGCTCGTACGCGTGTTGTGTTTTCTATGCAACCGATGCTTATATTGTGATTCAAGACTTCAACTCCAGACTGACGATTCGGACGTTAATATTAAATACTTGTGCATACCCTTGCACGAATAAAGGAAGCCGCACGATGCTCGGTATTGATCGATTCTATTGCTACGTATTCAAGGGATAAATCGCTTTCTCAAAAAATTCTTCGAGCGTCTCGAAACTCGAAACTCTATACTCGAAACTTGATTCTAAAAACTTGATTCTCGATTCTCGAAAGCAATCGAGTATCGAGGATCGAGTTTTGAGTCAAGACTGTCACTTACATTTGAACGGCACTGTAAGTAGTTCAAATGGGTCTTTTTCAAAACATTTCTCCGGAGATAAAATTTAACTTGCAACGTCGTCTACAGTAAATACAACTCTATAGTAAATACGACTCCAAGATGAGGAGTGGGGGGGGGGGGGGGGGGGGGGGGGGAAGAAACATAACTCATAATTGGGACAGTAGTAAAGGAGGTTCATTTTCCTTTAAACAGCAATAAGCATTTTTGGCAGAAATGTTGATTCTTTTAGACACCCTCCATACAACATGGTACCTGGGGAGTTTGCCAGACAGGGAGGGGGATTACACAACAAAGCTTTGTAATGGGAGGGTGCTACCCAAAAAACTTGTGCTCCTTTCACATATTACAGTAGGCAAAGGAAAGGTAACCTACACTGGGAGAAATCCTGCACGATCCCAAAGGAGCTTGTGCAGGATCCTAATGGGAGTTTTTTTTTCTCCAGCCTCTTATCTAAAACACCAACGTAACATAGCTTCTATATCCAGCAAACAAAATATTTTTTTAAAGAAGTGGTCCAGCTTCATAAATTAATGTCACAGTTTCAATTTGCAAGCCTAAACCATAACAACATACAGTAAGTAATGTAACGTAATGTCAGGTTATGTCATGTATTGTAAGCGATAATGTATTGTATTGTAATGTAATGTAATGTAATGTAGGCAGTTAGTGTCGCATAAGTGATGTTTATAAGTAGGTAACATAGTGTATTGTAAGCAGGCAATGTAACATTAAGCATTTTGCAAGTAATGAATGTAAACTGAGTAACGTGGCGCAATGTAAGTAGATGTATGTAAGTAGATCTATGTACCGTGTTAGTAACTACCTTGGCAGTGTAAATAAAAATGTGAAAAAAACAACAACAACAACAAAAAACACCATTACTAGCTAGCATAAACAAATCCTGTAAAATCTCACAGGATTTAACCAGATCATGCAAGATCCTGTGCATAGGATTTGATCAGTGGTAATCTCTAAATTGTGAAAACGCTTCCTTCATTTAAGTACAGCTCCACATTCATAGTCCATTGGCAGTCCTCACCTTCCCTATCCTACTCTGGGGTAAAAGGGATGACCACTTCTTCTAAAGTTTGCACGATTTCAGCAAATGTAAAGGTTACATAAATCACATACCTGACTTGTTCTCTTCAACAACCATTTCTCCAGTCCATGGACAGTGCGCACTTCATTGCAGAACTTTCTTGTACAGATCAGTGGTTGAGCCTGTTTGACTTCAAGAAGGTGGAAGCACTCCTCATCATCACATGACAATTTGCAATGGTTAGAACACTCTTGCCCAGCCCCACCCCTCTCTTCATGACAGTATGGGCAGGCTACACACAAGTTATACTGCAGTCCACTCAGGTAAGGCAGCTCCTGTGATAGGATTTGCAAAGTTCCTTCTATAAACTCACACACTTGTGTAGCTATGTGTAGTTCTTTAGACGTCTCTGTTGACACTACCAGTTTTATCTTCTTGTGTGCATTAACTGGATGAATTTGTATTCTTTGCTTAAGGACGACCTTGATGAAACTCTTCTTGCAAATGAGAATTAAATCATGGATTTGTTTTCCAATAACAAACCATGCTCCATTTTGGTACAGCTTGGGATGCTGCAAGGGCCATGTCTTACAACACCAACGAATGAATCGTGACACAAGCTGTGAGAACAGACCATGAGGAACAAAGCCATGCACAAAATGAATATACAAAGGACAAGGATCAGCATGAGATGGTGCTATTTGACAAAGGTCTTTAGGAGGTGTCTTCAATTGAGCTGGTACAAAATACTTTACATCACATGGAGATGGTGAGAACTTGGCAATCAAACCAAACTGCTCCATCATGTCCAAGATGTCATCTTTAACAACACCCTGCTGAATAAACTTAGAAAAGGCATGGTCAACAAGTTCCATGCAGAGGATGCCATTTTTCTTTAGTTCCTGCCAGTACTTTCTATGGACTGCATTCTAAAAAAAAAAAATCAGAATAATATTTAGCATGCATACAGTTATCAGAATACTTTCCACTACCTAGCACAAGGCTGAAGTTATGTTGACAATGGCTTCCTTGCAAGTACTGGGTAGTTGTCTCAAACAGTCAAACAGGAAATGACTTTTTTACCACAATTGCTACTAATCTGGCAATACGATTGGCTAATTTGCTGTTGTTGTCGAGATTCTAGACAATGGCGCTCGCGTCAATGTGTCACCCACTGCCATTTTCAGATTTATGATTTAGATTTCAATTTATTACAATCGCAATGGTTAAAAACCAAAGGATGAACTGTAAAGGAGTCCTAGACCCCATATAAAACAGATCACCTAAAAATATATAAAAACACAATAAAGAAATAGTTTCAGAGAACATGTTAAAATTTACAACTTTACATTTACAACTTAGAAATCACTAAAAAATTTCTTAACTCCAGACTTGAAAACATTTACATTATCAGAAACACGAATATCTAAAGGTAGTTGATTCCACTGGTCAGTTATTCTATGGAAGGAACTATACTTCAAGACAGTAGTTCTGGCATACTGATTTGTTCTTTAAAGTTATTAAGTCCTTAGACCTAAGTGAGAAATCACTAGGTCAGTTTCTGAGTGGAAATCTATAGTTTTACTGATGTCAATATCAATGTTGCCATTAAGTACTTCGTATAGGAAAGTCACATCAGTCAGTGATCTTCTCTTCTCCAGTGAGATTAACTTCTTCCAACGAATGTTGTAGGGATCACCACTTTTTAAGATAAATTTAGGGCGCATTCGTTTGGGATATTCTGGAATAAGAATATATTCCACAAAATATATTCCAGCTATTCAGCCCCTGGGAGCACTGAGTAGCCGGAATGGAAATCCGGATATTCCAGAATGAGAATAGCTCCCAAACAAACGCTTACTCGCATTATTCCAATTATTCTTATTCCGGATTGATCCCAAAGGAACGTGCCCTTAGTCGCTCTTCTCTGTACTCTCTCCAGCTTATCAGTATTTCTTTTTGTATATGGGGACCACACCACTGAACAATATTCCAAGTTTGAGCGGACCAATGAGTACAGACCACACTAAACCACATTCAATTTGTTAATTATGCCATGCTGCTGTTATAAAAACACAATTTCTGGACCATACATGCATTTTAAACAAGGACTGGCTCTTCAAGTCACAGACATTCCTGGTACATGTATCTTAGAGGCTTTAAATCATGTACATGTACATGTAAAATCACGCATCGTTCTTTAAAGGTTGGCCAGATTAACAGAAAGATGAACTATTCTGACACTCAAAAGGTACTTTCATGTCACTGTTCCTTAACAAAACCACCAACTGTGGCACAATATTTATTTAACATGCGGGCTACTAAATAAAGACAATGAACAACTCAAATTGGCGTCAATGGGGGAGCACTGCTTTCCGTTAGGTTAGCCTGTGTGACTTCCGGCTATTGCGTGGCAAACAAACCTCACCTATCTCCCCAACACTATGAGCTGAATGCAAAACAGCACGTGCTGGATCGGACAAGAGTATCAGCTAGCAGGCGATACTCAAAGGCAACGAGGTCAACAAGCTTGGGGGAAGTCGCTGCGCAGACTTAACCCAAACACGTAAGAGTGACCGTTGTATAATAGATTGCAATAATACGACCAACCCGTCTCCAAAGGGGGGGAGGGAGGGAGGGGAAAATTTACGATAGTTTACAACAAGTACTAAGTGCATTGTACAACAAAGTGAACTCTGAACAGTTTTTTCGAGCTTATATAGCTAGACTAACGTCTACAAAATAGCTAGTAGAAAGAGCTGTACTATGAAACAGCTTGGCATTACACATGACAAAACATCACCATGAATAGTGCTTTAATATTTTTGGTCAATGCCGTGAATCCTTATAAAATACTAAAGGTAACAAAGCTATAATGTTCAAACCCAATATACAATGAGTCTCAGAGTTAAGCGACCTTTGGAGCTTGACTACACAATAGTTTTATTGAGAGCTGTGCCGCCATGAAAGACCTAAAGACACGTGTGTCACGTACCATTAACTATATGACAGTAAAATGGCATTTAAAACATTGAAGGTGAACATCAGGTAGAGATAAAGCAATTTAATTTTCTTACCATTTCATTAAAGTTTGGAATGGTTATCAGCTGCTTCAATAGGCCAATAAGCCACTGAGCCTTCAGAACAACTGTACTGCGATGCCTGATAATCATACCAAGGCCATGGTAGAAGCTGATCATACCATCAAAGTCATCAGCATCTTCTATAAAGCAATGCTGCTTGGCATAGTTTTGGAGTTGCTCTATATGTCTGTGATAAATGTTTTCAGCTATCAAAGCTTCAATCACCTTTTCAAACAGAAACCATCTAAAAGGCAAACATAGAAAATGCATCACATTTCACTGACAAGGCATTATATTTCTGCTACATGTAATTTACTGTAAAGATTGCCATGCATACCGTTGCCACTTGACAAAGTTTTGATAACTTTTTCCCATCTTTGTTCTAATCTTCTCATAGCTTTTGTCTCTCCAATAAAGAGATACAGTGCAAAAACTAATTGATTTGAACACAACTTTTGCGTTTGAATAAAATTATATCAATGCCTCCCACAGTTCTAGGAATTTGATTTGATATTTGTTCAATGATAGTAGTCATCAAAATCTACTGAAAAGATGTCATTCCCCCAAAACCCCACCCATCTAAAACAGAGTTGTCAGAAATTTATCAAAATCTTTGTTGAGTGACAGCATTTTTTCTTGAACAAAGCAGCTCATTTCATCATAACTATGTCGGAAACGTGTTATATTACATGTATGTTGTGTAACAAATAGCTTGTGGTGATTTTGACATAGTAGATGTAAGCTGAACAAAGAGATAAGGATTAGCAATTACCGGAAATTCCTATGTCATCAAACTATACCCACACCTAATACAAGAATGGGATCAAGTAGAGTCACAGGCAGTTGCAGAGTTGTACTTGATGTGATCGAATTGTGACTGTTTGAATAAATACGTTTTTTGGATATCTCGGCGAGATGGAGGAAATCTCGCCGCGATCTTGCCAATTCAGAAACTCACAAACATCATGGCGAGATCTCCCCAGTCTCACCGAGATCTTGGCAATCTGGGTGAGATCTCAGCAATCTCGGCAAGATGAAGGAAATCTCTGCAGCCTCACCAAGATCTCAACAAACTTGACAAGATCTCTGCAATCTCGGCAAGATGTCAGTAAAAATTTGGCAGGTGTGCCAAGATTCACTGAGATTACAGAACATCAGCACATAATGTCAATTTCAATTTTAAACTACAGTAATCAGTGTACTTTTAAACAATCCAAAGATTCATAAAAAATATTTTGTACTCCAAAGCATTCAGAGTTTAAACCCGCATTCAAAAGCTTTCCTGTATTTCAACATCTTCAACACTCTGCAACATGCCATAGACTAAAAAGTTCTTTATCATTTTGGATTCTGCACCTAATAGAGTATAAATCATTTTAAAGGAAGCTGCACATAATTATTCACTAGGAAACACCAGCATTAAATAGGCAGCTGATACACACTGAACTCCATCTGTTATTCTAATTTTTTTGTATATTTTTTACCCACTTTAGTTTGATTTGTCAATGCAATGTAAATTTTTTCTTCTTAACTATTCTACCATTTTTGATATTTTCCTACTTACATGTAATTATGTACATTTTAATCGATTGCATTTATTTTTTGAAATTGCAATGTCTCGCGCATTGTAAAAACTTATGTTCTTTTAAGGTATCATGGTAGGTGGATTTTTAAGAAAAATGCGAAAAATCTTTTTTCGCTGTTCAAATTGAGAAGACTGAGAAAAATAATTTGCAGAAAGAATGGAGAAAAAAGCTTTTTTACTTTTTACGATAAGGAGAAAAACTGTTTTCAAATCTCATTAAATCTCTTACGGCGCGTTGACAGCTCTAATTAAAATTCACCACCAGTTGTCACATGTAATGCGAATTGCGGTGTGATATTTTATTTGCGCACGCGAACCGTTCTCGATCTGGTTGTTTCATCGCAAGTCAAGCTTTCGTTCTTGTCAAATTTTCTTTATGTCAGGACGAAAACTCGCAAGAAAACTTCTTGCCCATTTTCGTCTCCGACGAAGTCGAAGAGGCGAAAATCTGGTGGAACCAGCAAGTTTAGCGTCGAACAAGATCTTTGACCCCTGATCTGAGCGACTGTGGGTCGCATTGTTTTAAACTTAGAAGAATGGTTGAAGGAACTCGAGGACACCAAATCCCGCCAATGAAGCTGAAGGTCAAAATACAACAAGTGCTAGTCGCACGATATTGCTGGAGAACGGACGCGATTCCGAAACTTCCACAGCGAGAGATCGAGTCAAGCACAGATGTAGATGTAGACGATATAGACCTCGAAATTTCCTCTTTTTGGCTTCACGAGGCATATATGGTTTCAGAAAATGTCTGGAGAACGAAGAAGTCTAAACTCGAACAACATAATACCAATGCCGCCGACGAAATAGTCACGGCAGTTTAAATACAAACCTGTTTAAACCTAAGTAGTTTTTCGCGTCTCGGACGATTTCACTGTAACGTAGACGTCTGTTTATTTCAAGTTGTCATGACCAATTGTTTTGGTAAGCTGACCCGTGCCGACATCTGTCAGCGCGGAGGGGATTTTTAACACCTAATCATACCGATCTCGCAAAAGGTTTTTCGTTGTTTTCTCGATAAAACAAAACTGCATATAAGGATGAACATTTTTAGTTCGTTTACGCGTCTTCCAACGGAATTGGCTGAAAATCGGTAGGTATGTTCCCTAGTACCTCCTTCGAAAAAGGGTGTCGGGCTTTGTTTAATTTCGCTTCCGTTTCAGAGCTATGGCCTCTTTAGTGTAAGGAAACACCCGCGTTCAGAACATCAAACTTTAGGAGGGTGTAGAAAAAAAACCAAACCACATCTGGAAAATCGCAGACACCCTTTTTGAAGGTGATGTGTGAGAAAACATTTCTGATGTTAATCGCGCCGCTCCGATGATTCACGCGCGAAGGCGAACCAGTTTAAGCAAAGCAGTGTTTCTGGGGTATTTCTTTTTATATCACTGCAACAATAACTTTTAAGAAAATTTCAAACATATGATTGTATTCTATAACTATTAAGCTTTTAGAAAATGTATAGGTTGATGGGATTTTCTTTCAAAGCGTCAGCGTAAGAGCGCGATTTCCAAACACTGTCAATCCACCTACCATGATAACTTAAATCGCATGACATCATTGCTGTAATCAGTTTAAATTCAGGTTAACAACGAACATTTGTAACAACTGACGATGATCACAAGGCAATTGAAACAGGTCTTGTTTAAACATCAAAGTGGTTGTACATTTTTTTAAAAATATTTTCCTGTTCTGTTTTTGTCTTAAGAAACAACAAAGGCGTCAGCGACTGATGACCTGAGGCTTGACGAGCGAGTATGAGCTGCAATCCCTTTGAAAAGTACTGCAGAAATCGATCAGCCAGAATCAGAAAACTATTTCAGTTTGAAATTTCTGTTTGGCAAACCATTATTTAAATTTGTTCACTTAAGATTTCATTTGAACAACATTCAGGTCAAAGCAAGGAGAAAGTTGACTTCCAGTTTCAAGAAGACTTGTGCTTGGTTTTGGCCACATGAATGGCTACAATGGTTTGAAAATATGATAATTTAATGCACATGACCCAAAAAATAAGTCAATTAAAAATACACTCATTTTAAAGGTGTTTTTCTTTTTTGTTCCAGAGATATTCAGGTTTTCCTGTTATGCAAATTTAGTCACTGATGATGTCACCGGTTGTGCCAGCACGGTGGTGTGACAAAATTAAGAATATCTCCGGCAATAATGAAGCAATCTCTGATTTTTGAAGTAAAAAGCACTGAAAGCGAGCTAGCATTTTTACGCATCCTAAGACTTCGGACGCCTTTGGAAGACTTCGGACTTCTTCGGAAGACTTCAGACTTCTTCGGGAATCTTCGGAAATGATCGTGTCGTCTTCAAAAATCCCAGCACTCCTAGGATAAAAATCTCACGCTTATATCTCAGAAAAAGTTGGCATGTACACCATTTGCGACTCAACAAGGCGAAATACCTGGTCTTATCTAAGACGCATACCAGTCCAACCTTTATTGGGTCACCTCTTTAACATTTCTAGCTGTATATTTTGCCCTGTGCAGCTACAAATGGTCATATTTGATTTTGAAGAGGAAGGGACGGGAACTGAGCATGTTGCTATAGCAACATCAAAATGTGAACCATCTGGTATATTTTGTAGGGTGCAACATCCCTGCCAAGTTTCAATAGCATTGGTTCATTATTGGTGGAGATATTCTTTACTTTGTGTCACACCACTGTACTTGCACAACTGATGACATCAGCAGTGATCAAATTTGCATAATAGGAAATCTTGAATATCTCTGGAACAAAAAAAGATACCGCAAAAAGAAAAACGCCATTTTACTCTATTTTGAAAAGCCTTTTAAGGACGTTCGCGCCCAAAAACTTCCCACGTACAGATTTTTTTAAAACTTTGACTGCAGGTAGAAAATGATAAGATTAGATGAAAAACGTAAAAAAAACGGGGGTCACCAAACTCGTTTGGAAGATAAGGCATATCACAGATCATAGCATTTCTAGGATTTCCAGCCACTGAGGCGATTCTGGCCAGATTTATTACTACCGGAATATAATTAAGTTGAAGAATCATATCTAAGTTATGTGTGTTTAACACAGCATATATAGGCCTATCTGATATATCTTTGCTACATATGCCATTAAATCAGCTAGAATTAGCCTTAAAAAAGTACAACTTCTGAGTTACGCACACCTGTATCCATGTACCAATTCGACCCTATTTGAATAGTATATGAGAAATAATTAAAACTTCCCACGTACAGATTTTTTTTGTTTTTTAGTATAATGGAAAGAATCAGAAAAGGAAGTGATCTGCCGAAAAAAATGTGGGGGTCACTGAGCATCCAACAAAAATATTCGCACACAAAGTTAACGCAAAGGTCATCAGCTCTATATTTTGTTGAGTTTTCGACTCGGTGCGCGCGCTTGAAAATGACGTGGCACGTGCGTGACCAATGAAAAATGTGCGCACTAGAGATGCGCAGTAGCAATGGGCGCGAACGTCCTTAAATGAGTGTATTTTTTAAATGACTTATCCACGCCTTGAATATTATCTTTACAACATATACCCCATCCTGATTCTTCCCAGTTTTGAATTTTGATGCATACGCGACCAATCCAACCGAGTGTAACGCAAAAGCATTTGTTTATACAAAATAATTTACTTGACTGGTATCTTCTCCCCCATATATGGCTCCTGTCTCAACACCTCCATGATTTTGTTTCCGCAGTTCTTGAATGTCATCTGTGTTCCTCTTTAGCTCTGAAAATAAATACACTACATTTTGACACTTACAGTAAATGTTTGTACACAAAATACAGAGCAGCCCAATCAAAATTGTGCCAGCAGCCGGCCATTTGGCTGCCTACAATGAAATATCTGCCGCTTACTTCACACTTGTCAGACTTGTATTCAGGCTGGAGGCCCTTGCAGCTATGGCCTCTGCTGCCTATTACTATAGCCAGCTTGCCTACTACTTAAAAAACATTTTGACTTGGCTGTAGAGATACATGTATTTACAGTGTAGATAAAGGTCTGAGTTTTCAAGCCTCCCAAGTCTAAATCTCATGGTAGAGCTGCAAAGCCATCAGAACAAGCAAGTAAAGATAAAAGCTGACTAGCAACAATGTGAGAAAAAGGAATAAAAAGAAAGTCTGCATCTTTGAAGTTGCTCACTGATGTGAAATCAACACTTTTCTGTTTTTTGAAGACAATTAATTGGCAATTCAGAGTGCCAAAAAAGAAAAATATAACCTAAAAATTTGAATAAGCATATATGCAGGGTTTGAGCTAGGATATGATCACTGGGGAACAATTGGTCCCCTTGGCTAACAATTTTGGGGGACATTTTTATTTTTAGGGGGACAGACAAATTGATTTTTATTCAACATTTGTTTTACATAATATCATACAGGCAAGCCAACAAAAAACATTGTGTTTACCTGATCCCTTTAACCCTTTCAGTGCCAAGGATGAACTTATAGATTTTACTCTGTCTAACGCCAGACGATTTTACTCATCCAAAGGGAAACCCCTTGGCACTGAAGGGGTTAACACAAGAAAAGTGATACAAACAAGAAAAAGTTAAGTTATTGGTGTCCAGGACATTTTTTCTCATCATATTTAAACTTTATATCATATGCCTTATACTTCAAAATGTTTCACAGCAGAATTTCATTTTGGCATCTCCTTGAAAACTGCAATTCCTTTGTTAATTACTGGTAGAACGTACATATACTAATTCTTTTGTTGGCTCTAGCCCAAACATCAAGGTGTCCACCTTCTGCCGATGCAAGGGGTTTGTCTTCTTAGATTTCCAACGAAAATAGCAGAAACATTGCCCCCTTTGTAGTGGCAACAATGTGTGATCTCACCAGCCAGGTTTTTCTGGAATGTTCGTGATTTTATTAGTTTCCTTTGACCTCATCTGTTTCTTCCTGATTAATATACTATTCATCTTCTGTATTGTTTTTCTCTGATTCAGTCTGGCTTTCGATTGAAGCGAACACGTTTCGATGTGACATGTTAATTGCCAGGTGAGTTCACCGCGCTTGGTTGAGCATGAGACGTGTGTGTTCAGTAGAGCGTGACTGAAATGTGACTTGAGAATGAACTTTGAACGGACAACGTGCGATAGCAGGGGTGATAAAATACACTTTCCACATTCTGTTTTAGCTTGCAATTCTGTACTGAACTAAGGATGTCGGAAAAGCTAAGACCTAAGACCTAAGACCTAAGACCTAAGACCTAAGACCTAAGACCCAAGACCCAAGACCCAAGACCCAAGACCCAAGACCCAAGACCCAAGAACCCAAGACCCAAGACCCAAGACCCAAGACCGGAAAACTAAGACCCGGAAAACTAAGACCCTGTTTTTTTTAACGGAAATCATCAGATTTCAGCTTTTCTTTACCTTTAAGTGGTAAATGAATGAAATGATGCACCACCACTTACAAATAACAATTTAGTTGCGGTTTTCAATCCTGGCATGGCTAGCCTCTTCCAGACGTTCGTTCTGAAGTTGGGGCGCACGAAAAATAGAATTCAAAAAAAGCGCGGCGAGAAGAGGCTACGGTATGGCAAACAAAATTATTTCCGTGAAGAATGATCATCGCAGTAAATTTTCCAATTAAACAATTGGAAAGAAGAAGCCTGAAAAAAATCAGGGCTTCAACGGGATTCGAACCCATGACCTCCGCGATACTGGTGCGATGCTCTACCAACTGAGCTATGAAGCCACACATTGGGAGCGAGGTCAAGTTGTTGAGCTTCATATCTCCCGTGAGGAGTTAAATGATGTGAAGTATATATGAAATAACTCATATTTGAAACTGTGGCTGTGGATCAAAGTGGAGAATGATCATCGCAGTAAATTTTTCAATTCAAGCAATTGGAAGAAGAAGCCTGAAAAAAAATCAGGGCTTCAATGAGATTTGATCCCATACCTCGCGATATTATTTCCAGGTGCCGCCGTGTAGGTTAACTGTGCCACTAAAGTTTGCGAAAAAAAAAAAAAGAAATGAAGCGAAGCAGTACTTTGTCTACTTTGCAAAACGGTAGTTTCTGAAAAGGTACGTTGCGTTTTTCGGTTTTTTTTTGGCTTCCATATACTTGAACGTATTAATTTGAAGCTACTCACAAGTGAATAAATATTTTCATATCGTCCTGATCCGCACTTTCCATTTTCGGTCTGATGATTTCGTCGGCAGAAGCACGTGTCGCCTTGGTGCCATGTTTAAATATTTAAATAGCAGCAGCTACCATTTTTAAAGTAAGTGATATGGTTTTTTTCTCAGGGTAAAATCGTCCAATTTTAGCTTAATACACGTGTCTCTTTGCTTTTGCTTAGCCGACATTTTGTTTCCACGAAAACTAAAAACTAGTTTACGGTAGACTGTGTTGCGGGTAAACTGGAGTGAGCACTGTAAGCCGTAATCAAGCTTCCGGGGATCTTGCAAAATGAGGTTGACAAGCCTACACGACTCCTACGGTTCGTGGCATTTGAACATTTGCCGTTTATTCTTTTTCGGTCTGACTCAACCTTTTAGGTCGCTTCACTCTTGTTTATGAAGGGCACTTCGCATTGTGTTATAAGGAGAAATTAGAGCCATTAGATCGTGCTATGGCAAATTTTAAGAGGTCATAGGTCTGCATGATTTCCGCTGTTATCTGCGTGTCGCTTCGTTGAGTTTGACACCTCATAACTTGCCAGTGTTAAGTGTATAGTTTTGGCTCATTTCATTGCAAGTTATGTTTTTAAATCTCCAAGACAAGATGTCGAATGATCAAATTCTATTTTTTTATGATCTTGCGTATAACATCGCAAAGCCAGTTGTGTCCAAAAAGCCATGATATTATCATGAATAACACTATTTTTACCAGTTTAGTATCGTTTTAATACTGAGGGAAGCTTGAGTAACTATAACTAAGTCACCATTTGCTGAGGCTTGGAGCGAGTGAGTTTCCAAGAAAAAAAAAAACATGAAGAGGAAAAGCATTGGCACCAATGCAACACGTGCTTCTGCCGACGAAACCATCAGACCGATTGTTGGGAAAAGTTATCAGGGTGGTATGAAAGAATATTTGTTCAGTTGTGAGTAGCTTCAAATTAATTTGTTCTAGTAATATGGAAGCAACAAAACGAAAACACAAAGCACCTTTTCGGAAACTACCACTTTGCAAAGTAGATAAAGCACTGCTTCGCTTCATTTTGCTTTTTTTCGCAAACTTTAGTGCACAGTGGAAAACGCCACCCGGCGGTAACCGGAAATTAAGTTTCGTTTGAAAAACACAAAAAACGCAACTAAATTTGTTAGTTGTAAGTGTGAGTGTATTCATTTTATTCCCTTACCACTTAAAGGTAAAGAAAGCTGAAATTTAATGATTTCCCCTGAAAAACCAGGGTCTTAGCTTTCCAGGTCTTAGCTTTCCGGGTTTAGTTTTCCGGGTCTTAGTTTTCCGGGTCGTTAGGTCTAGCTTTCCGGACATCCCATTCTTCATTAATTTAACCACTTAAAGGTAAAGAAAGCTGAAGTCTGATGATTTCCCCTTAAAAAAAACCAGGGTCTTAGTTTTCGGGTCTAGTTTTCCGGGTCTTAGTTTTCCGGGTCTTAGTTTTCCGGGTCTTAGTTTTCCGGGTCTTAGTTTTCCGGGTCTTAGGTCTTAGGTCTTAGGTCTTAGGTCTTAGGTCTTAGCTTTCCGGACATCCACTGAACTAAATCTCTTCATGTGCATTTCCTTTCGAGTTTTCTACCTGTAAATAGTTAAGGGGACACAATTGTTCCCTTGGCCATTTTTTTAAAGGGACGCATTATTCAATTACAGCGCGGGATTGGTGCAATGGCGCGGGCCGGGCTTCAAACCCCTGGATATGCAGTACAGCCCTATTCAAATTATTATAATCACAATCCATCTTCAGTTCAGTTTGCCGTGTTCCTTTCACTAGATTTGAGAACGTTTACAACAGAACACAAAAACGGGAGGTGACAAAAATTAAAGGGCAAAAGTGTGTTGATTAAAAAATGAGTTTCCAAAAATGCACGCAATGCAATCGAACTTTCGTTTGGTCAACAAGTTGACAAACATGTTTGATGGTTCAACCATCCTCTAAGCCAGTAGTCCTGTAAGTATCAATCAGTAGCCATACATTAGCCATACATTAGTACTTTAATACCTGTTTGGAGGGTCCCTTCTATTAACTACATGTATCAGTGAGCTTGTGTTATCAAGCTGAACAATGGCTGGACCAAATGTTTCCCATATCTTTATTCAGAAATCCTCTCTTGTATTAGAGATTTCATTACTGCAATGGCTTCAGCTGGTTTGTCAGCGTGTGTGCCATACAATGAACACTGGTGGTGCATATAGGACAGCCTCCTTTGAGCACCAAAATCTGGTTTTCTTTTACTTGTGTTACACTGTGGATTGTTAGCAAGCCATGATAACAAATTCTCCAGATTTGTTTCATTGTTTGGGTTTTCCAAATATATATCACAAGTTCCCTGTCTCACACAGGGCTCAGCTGGGGCATATAATGGTCTTGCCGAGGTTGTGCTTACCAAAACATAAATTGCCCGTGATGACAAAGAAAAGAGGGTGAGAGGCATAGTACAGGTGCTGTCCAGCAAAAATCCCACACATCCATAGTTACAACAGATTCTCCTCTGGGGATATCACCTTTACCTCTAACATAATCCAGCAACTGATGACAACTGTTTTGTGATGTCATCTGGAGGTGTGAAGTGGCATTGATGATTACATCAGGCTCACCTGGCTCATTTTCAGTTTCTGTAATCCAGGTTAAATGTTTACGCACTGTTTGCATTGTCCTGCTTTGATGCTGAATGGCAAAGACATATCTGATTTACAAAGGGTGACCTTACAGTCTCCTCAAAACCTAAAACAGAGTATCAAACAAGAAATGAGTTAGCATGTAATACCTGCCAACTCTCATGTCTCAAGTCGCGAGTTGTCACACTTAGAGGTTAAAAACAAAACAACACATGGCAGAGTTGCTTGCTAAGGACCCTTGGGGCTCCAAACTTCAACAAGTTTAATGAGCCCAAAGCCACTTGTTTTGGAGCCCAGGATGAAAAAACAATATCTGCACACTCCAGTCGGGGGAGGGGGGGTTCCGGAGACTAGTGATGGTTCAGAGGAGTGGATTGTGGATATTATAGGGAAGGATCCAGGGGCAGGGAAGATTTCTATTAGTACAATTCTACTAGTATACTACTGCAATTGCTGTCATCTGATTGACTGAACCATTGCACACTATCAGCATATCATTATAGTTCACTACTAAATTTTCTTCAATTCTCATTGCTGAAATTGTCATGTGACACCAGAGTGTTCATCTGTGGACAGACACTATCAGCCCATAGTACCCACGCACGGAAAATACCAGAAAAAATGTATTGATTGTTGCCAAATTTCTGTGCAATCTCCCTTTTTGATTGACATATCGGACGAGCCGAGGTGAAGGAAAATGGTAAGACCGGTCCTGAGCCTTTGCGTCTGGTGGGTAATTTCCTTTCTATGCCTCAGTCTCCTGTGTTTACTCGGTCATCTCTGGCAGAAGGTACATGTAGGCCGAGGCCTGTGGACTTGTTTTCAGGTCTCATGGTTTCACTGCTTATCAGTGTGTCCGAGCCAATGTCTGGTCACTAAACCAGCACCCATCGATCAATCACTCACTCTGAGTTACTGCGCCAGCATCCCTCCTCGTTAATTGACCCTCTGTTGGTGGGTGGGGTGAAATAACAATTTTGGATCTTGCTAATCGGAAATGCATGGAGAAACACAAAATTGGAAAAATGAGAGTCCAGATGGGATTTGAACCCACAACCTCCATGATATAGCCAGATGTTCTGACTCACAGGGCTACTGGAGACTCTATGGTGAGCAAGGGTCAACTTTTGGATCTTGACTGGAACCACATCGTGGGACTAGACAGCCAGTAAGAAGACTGGACACATGTGAACTCACTAACAGCATTGCACTGTCACATCTATCTTGTTATGAGTCTCATATGTGAAAGATGCCTTAATGTGACAGCGTTTCACCTGTGCCAGTCAAATATAACACACACAACAACATATGCATTAAGGCGTTTCTTGTAAGGTCCATTTACAGCATGTTTTCAAGGGAGGTTAAACTTAGGCAGGCTTGTGTTGTATATGTTGTTCAGTGTTAGTTTTAATCATTCCCTGAAGAAGTCTCAGACTGAGATGAATGCGTCGAAAATAAACGAAAAAGCTTTCAGCTAAAAGAAGTCTTCCTTTGTGCTGCTCACTAGTCTTCGTTAATTAAAAATAATACATAAATGAAAATTTAAAAGAAAGAGATTGATATCCTGCAACAAGCATGCCACATCTTGTCTAATGCCCCCTTAATTTTTTTTTTTCTTTTTTCTATTATCCCAGTGCCAGTCAAATCTGAAATTATGCAATTAAATTAGATTCACAACACAAGCACGCCTCTAGTGTACAGAGCCCTTGCTTGGCACATTTTCCAATTGTAAAAAAAACGTTATCAGTCATGTAATCCTTTAGTGTGGACAACCGCTTTAATCACTACGAATTTCAACGCTTTCAGTTTTCATAGCATGGTGGAAATGATCGCAGCTGTTTGTTTTCAGCAGAAAAAACGCTTAGCCACAGCAGCTTTGTCAATACCTCCTCGGGTCTAGAACAGCCTTCAGTTTAACAAAAAGAAGCATCCTCAGGGGAGGGAGCGATGATGCTTTAACGATGGGAAAGTCCTTTTTCAGCTTTAGGCCGATAATTACAATGATTATTCAGAATGGTATCATATCTTTTTTTGTCACAATTGTGCAACCCCAGTAATCCTTTGGGTAAATGCATCAGACAAACTTTCGTGACAAACCAAAAGAAGTCCACAGTGCAGCTGATGCCTTACGTTTAAGCATCCATTTCTTTGTTTACTGTTCAATTTTCCAGAGAGCATTTTGGAAATAAAATAAATTAGTATATACTAAAACAGTGGATAGTGTTAAACGCGCGCGCTGATTAGCTCGTCAAACTCCGGATATCCTGTGCTATCTACCTCCGAGCAACTCAAGAGAAAATGGAACGTCCGGTTTGCATTCGTGACAAGTGAGAAAATCTTCCAAATTAATTTTTGTGGTGTGGTATTATCTCACTGTTTTAGTATATACTAAAACAACTATTCACCAAGTGGAGGTGGCTAGCATTGGATATTTACCTCGCCGCGAACGGTAAATATCCACTGCTAGCCACCTCCACTTTGGTGAATAGTTGTTAAATATCATCGCTTTGCATGCATTGCGTGCTGTTTGTTTTTTTGATTGTGTTACAGTGCAAAACGATCAAACCATTAAAACATTGGTGATGCCCTTAACATATACTATTGAGACAAGTGCTAAATTGTTTTGTTGCTTATGGGAGGTTCTACCGTACTGTCATTCATCTGCAAGTGAAATCTAGGACCAAGAAACGGGAACAATAGTATTATGTTATTTCTTGTGCATTGCAAGCTAAAATCGATTAGTCTCAGGACACCTGAGGTTGCAACCCACTGAATCCATCAACCATGTGGCAGATGACTGCAATTCGTATACCTACTGGGCGTGAAGCGAGTTACTTGTGTGGGTCAATATGAAACGAGAAGTGCTGCATATAAATAACGATAGAAAGTCAAAGCAATGTCCAGAATAAACTGGAATTCCCAACTGAAAATAAAAGGATCAGCACTTGATATTTTTTCCAGCCGCTTTGGAACACAGCTAGTAGTTTACAGCCGACGGCACTTCCCAAATTGATTGATCGCATTCAACTGTCTTGAAACATAGTCAACAAATTTCAAATAAATCCTAGACATACAGCATAGAGAGCAGAGAGTAGCTGGTTAGAGCTTAGAGGGTAGGTCGTAGCGCGTTACAGCGAAGACTGGTAGTGCTTAGAGGATACATGCACAGCATAGAGCGTAGAGTGCAAAAAGTGCTTACAGGTATCATGGTAGGTGGATTTTTAAGAAAATATGAAAAATCTTTTTTTCGCTGTTCAAATTGAGAAGACTGAGAAAAATAATTATTTTGCAAAAGAACGGAGGAAAAAGCTTTTTTAACTTTTACGATAAAGAGAAAAGCTATTTTTTCAATCTCATGAAATTTCTTAGTGCGCGTTGACAGCTCTAATTAAAATTAATCGCTAGTTGTCACATGTAATCAGGGTTCTCCATATCGGTGGTAAACCGGTAAAATTTACCGCTTGTGGAGCACTTATTACCGCCTGCAAACGCTCAGACGTGTACTTATTTAATTAGACTGGTACGTTTTCGAAGCAAGAGTGTTTTTTCGCGGGCTTTCCGTGCTAGCGTCAGACATTATTTTGTCAGTTCTCCACACATGCAAATGTTGTGTCCTTCAGTAGCTTTCGGTTGTTCAGTTTCCACGATAAAACAGCAGCAAACATGCTCTCGTTCTTGTCCATAAGAGGAGGTCATGAAGAGTAGCAGGTAAGCTTTACAATAATTTAGGGCAAAACAAAACAAAGCTTAGGTACTAGCGATGAAAAAGCAGCCGATTGCCAGAATAATCGCCTTGTCGTTGACCGCTCTACATTTGCATTGCCGACTGTTACAGCGAACATGTGGGGACAAGTCCCAGTCTTTACCGTGAAATTCTACTTGAAATGTTAGGAGCGAGTTCTAGAATACCCCGCCACTAAAATCCAGTGTTCTCCCTAGTTTCCAACACAGCAGGTACGATAAATTTCAAACGCGGTAAAGAAGGGATATTTCTTGTGATACTTTCAAGATTCCCAAGCAGTTTCTAGGTGGTTAAAGATAGTGTTTAAGGCGGTAAGGTTTTACCTGTTACCGCCTGATAAGGAGAAACACTGAAATCTAGTGCTTAAAACCTGCTCCCGCACCCCGGGCTCCCGCACTCCTGCAGTCAGGAAATTCTGAACACTTAGTGTGTGTAAAACTAGTGCTCCTGCAGTCCCACACTCCCGCGATGGAAATGAATATTAAATGATTATAGAACTAGTGCTCCTGCAGTCCCGCACTACGCGCAGTGGAAATAAATGAATATTAAATGGTTTAAGAACTAGTGCTCCCGCAGTGAGTGCCCGACACATCCCGAAGTGAATCACGTAACCGTATTAGACGACGTATAAAACTATTGCTCCCCCAGTCCCGCACTCCCGCATTGGAAAAAAATGAATACTCAATGTTTCGGCTCATAGATTATAGAAAGAGGTCCTTTTCATGTGTAGCGCGCTTGTTTCAGCTGATGGATTTTAGAGCGAGTATATATCATGTGTAGCCGTCTATACTTTAAGTAATAAGATTACTGCGGGACTGCGGGAGCCAGGTTTTTTAAGCTCTAGATTTTTGGTGGCGGGGTACTCTAGACCCCCAGCTAGCCCGAAAATGGATCTCCCGCCATTACGGGTGATACACAGAAGCTTTGAGAGACACTTACAATGGCGTGATCAACAGCATAAAACATAGGTTGCTGCGATTGGACATCGCTCATAACACGCATTTCAGCCTAGGGGGGGAGGGGCGGAGAGAGTGCACTGTCTCCGCCCCTCCCCCCCTAGGCTGACGGTAGCGATGCCATGAGCGTAGTCAAATCCAGAATATGATTTATGCAGTTGATCAGGCCATAGTAAGTGACACACAAAGCTACTGAGTAACACCCGAAATGGCGGGAGATCCATTTTCGGGCTAGCTGGGGGTCTAGAGTACCCCGCCACCAAAAATCTAGAGTCTTCAAAAACCTGGCTCCCGCAGTCCCGCAGTAATCTTATTGCTTGAAAGTATAGGACGGCTACACATAGGCATATATTACCTCGCGATCTAAAATCCATCAGCTGTCGAGGAACAAGCGCGCTCACACATGAAAAGAGCCTCTTTCTATAATCATATGTCGCCCGAAAACATTGAGTATTCATTTTTTTCCAATGCGGGAGTGCGGGACTGGGGGAGCAATAGTTTTTATACGTCTATATACGGTTACTGTGAACTTCGGGACGTGGTGGGCATCCTACTGCGGGAGCACTAGTTCTTAAACCATTTAATATTCATTTATTTCCACGCGGCTAGTGCGGGACTGCAGGAGCACTAGTTCTATAATCATTTAATATTCATTTCCATCGCGGGAGTGTGGGACTGCAGGGACACTAGTTTTACACACACTAAGTGTTCAGAATTTCCTGACTGCAGGAGTGCGGGAGCCCGGGGTGCGGGAGCAGGTTTTAAGCACTAGATTTCAGTGTTTCTCCTTATCAGGCGGTAACAGGTAAAACTTACCGCCTTAAACACTATCTTTAACCACCTAGAAACTGCTTGGGAATCTTGAAAGTATCACAAGAAATATCCTTCTTTACCGCGTTTGAAAATTTATCGTACCTGCTGTGTTGGAAACTAGGGAGAACACTGGATTTTAGTGGCGGGGTATTCTAGAACTCGCTCCTAACATTTCAAGTAGAATTTCACGGTAAAGACTGGGACTTGTCCCCACATGTTCGCTGTAACAGTCGGCAATGCAAATGTAGAGCGGTCAACGACAAGGCGATTATTCTGGCAATCGGCTGCTTTTTCATCGCTAGTACCTAAGCTTTGTTTTGTTTTGCCCTAAATTATTGTAAAGCTTACCTGCTACTCTTCATGACCTCCTCTTATGGACAAGAACGAGAGCATGTTTGCTGCTGTTTTATCGTGGAAACTGAACAACCGAAAGCTACTGAAGGACACAACATTTGCATGTGTGGAGAACTGACAAAATAATGTCTGACGCTAGCACGGAAAGCCCGCGAAAAAACACTCTTGCTTCGAAAACGTACCAGTCTAATTAAATAAGTACACGTCTGAGCGTTTGCAGGCGGTAATAAGTGCTCCACAAGCGGTAAATTTTACCGGTTTACCACCGATATGGAGAACCCTGATTACATGTGACAACTAGCGATTAATTTTAATTAGAGCTGTCAACGCGCACTAAGAAATTTCATGAGATTGAAAAAATAGCTTTTCTCTTTATCGTAAAAGTTAAAAAAGCTTTTTCCTCCGTTCTTTTGCAAAATAATTAATTATTTTCTCAGTCTTCTCAATTTGAACAGCGAAAAAAAGATTTTTCATATTTTCTTAAAAATCCACCTACCATGATACCGTTAAGCACTTTTTGCACTCTACGCTCTATGCTGTGCATGTATCCTCTAAGCACTACCAGTCTTCGCTGTAACGCGCTACGACCTACCCTCTAAGCTCTAACCAGCTACTCTCTGCTCTCTATGCTGTATGTCTAGGATTTATTTGAAATTTGTTGACTATGTTTCAAGACAGTTGAATGCGATCAATCAATTTGGGAAGTGCCGTCGGCTGTAAACTACTAGCTGTGTTCCAAAGCGGCTGGAAAAAATATCAAGTGCTGATCCTTTTATTTTCAGTTGGGAATTCCAGTTTATTCTGGACATTGCTTTGACTTTCTATCGTTATTTATATGCAGCACTTCTCGTTTCATATTGACCCACACAAGTAACTCGCTTCACGCCCAGTAGGTATACGAATTGCAGTCATCTGCCACATGGTTGATGGATTCAGTGGGTTGCAACCTCAGGTGTCCTGAGACTAATCGATTTTAGCTTGCAATGCACAAGAAATAACATAATACTATTGTTCCCGTTTCTTGGTCCTAGATTTCACTGCGTTATGAATGACAGTACGGTAGAACCTCCCATAAGCAACAAAACAATTTAGCACTTGTCTCAATAGTATATGTTAAGGGCATCACCAATGTTTTAATGGTTTGATCGTTTTGCACTGTAACACAATCAAAAAAACAAACAGCACGCAATGCATGCAAAGCGATGATATTTAACAACTATTCACCAAAGTGGAGGTGGCTAGCAGTGGATATTTACCGTTCGCGGCGAGGTAAATATCCAATGCTAGCCACCTCCACTTGGTGAATAGTTGTTTTAGTATATACTAAAACAGTGAGATAATACCACACCACAAAAATTAATTTGGAAGATTTCTCACTTGTCACGAATGCAAACCGGACGTTCACTTTTCTCTTGAGTTGCTCGGAGGTAGATAGCACAGGATATCCGGAGTTTGACGAGCTAATCAGCACGTGCGTTTAAGACTATCCACTGTTTTAGTATATACTAATTTATTTTATTTCCAAAATGCTCTCTGGAAAATTGAACAGTAAACAAAGAAATGGATGCTTAAACGTAAGGCATCAGCTGCACTGTGGACTTCTTTTGGTTTGTCACGAAAGTTTGTCTGATGCATTTACCCAAAGGATTACTGGGGTTGCACAATTGTGACAAAAAAAGATATGATACCATTCTGAATAATCATTGTAATTATCGGCCTAAAGCTGAAAAAGGACTTTCCCATCGTTAAAGCATCATCGCTCCCTCCCCTGAGGATGCTTCTTTTTGTTAAACTGAAGGCTGTTCTAGACCCGAGGAGGTATTGACAAAGCTGCTGTGGCTAAGCGTTTTTTCTGCTGAAAACAAACAGCTGCGATCATTTCCACCATGCTATGAAAACTGAAAGCGTTGAAATTCGTAGTGATTAAAGCGGTTGTCCACACTAAAGGATTACATGACTGATAACGTTTTTTTTACAATTGGAAAATGTGGCAAGCAAGGGCTCTGTACACTAGAGGCGTGCTTGTGTTGTGAATCTAATTTAATTGCATAATTTCAGACTTTGACTGGCACTGGGATAATAGAAAAAAGAAAAAAAACAATAAGGGGGCATTAGACAAGATGTGGCATGCTTGTTGCAGGATATCAATCTCTTTCTTTTAAATTTTCATTTATGTATTATTTTTAATTAACGAAGACTAGTGAGCAGCACAAAGGAAGACTTCTTTTAGCTGAAAGCTTTTTCGTTTATTTTTCGACGCATTCATCTCAGTCGAGACTTCTTCAGGGAATGATTAAAACTAACACTGAACAACATATACAACACAAGCCTGCCTAAGTTTAACCTCCCTTGAAAACATGCTGTAAATGGACCTTACAAGAAACGCCTTAATGCATATGTTGTTGTGTGTGTTATATTTGACTGGCACAGGTGAAACGCTGTCACATTAAGGCATCTTTCACATATGAGACTCATAACAAGATAGATGTGACAGTGCAATGCTGTTAGTGAGTTCACATGTGTCCAGTCTTCTTACTGGCTGTCTAGTCCCACGATGTGGTTCCAGTCAAGATCCAAAAGTTGACCCTTGCTCACCATAGAGTCTCCAGTAGCCCTGTGAGTCAGAACATCTGGCTATATCATGGAGGTTGTGGGTTCAAATCCCATCTGGACTCTCATTTTTCCAATTTTGTGTTTCTCCATGCATTTCCGATTAGCAAGATCCAAAATTGTTATTTCACCCCACCCACCAACAGAGGGTCAATTAACGAGGAGGGATGCTGGCGCAGTAACTCAGAGTGAGTGATTGATCGATGGGTGCTGGTTTAGTGACCAGACATTGGCTCGGACACACTGATAAGCAGTGAAACCATGAGACCTGAAAACAAGTCCACAGGCCTCGGCCTACATGTACCTTCTGCCAGAGATGACCGAGTAAACACAGGAGACTGAGGCATAGAAAGGAAATTACCCACCAGACGCAAAGGCTCAGGACCGGTCTTACCATTTTCCTTCACCTCGGCTCGTCCGATATGTCAATCAAAAAGGGAGATTGCACAGAAATTTGGCAACAATCAATACATTTTTTCTGGTATTTTCCGTGCGTGGGTACTATGGGCTGATAGTGTCTGTCCACAGATGAACACTCTGGTGTCACATGACAATTTCAGCAATGAGAATTGAAGAAAATTTAGTAGTGAACTATAATGATATGCTGATAGTGTGCAATGGTTCAGTCAATCAGATGACAGCAATTGCAGTAGTATACTAGTAGAATTGTACTAATAGAAATCTCTGCCCCTGGATCCTTCCCTAAATATCCACAATCCACTCCAACCTCCTGTCTTCGGAACCCCCCCTCCCCCGACATGGCAGATTTTTTTATCACTGGGCTCCAAAACAAGTGGCTTTGGGCTCATTAAACTTGTTGAAGTTAGGAGCCCCAAGGGTCCTTAGCAAGCAACTCTGCCATGTGTTGTTTTGTTTTTAACCTCTAAGTGTGACAACTCGCGACTTGAGACATGAGAGTTGGCAGGTATTACATGCTAACTCATTTCTTGTTTGATACTCTGTTTTAGGTTTTGAGGAGACTGTAAGGTCACCCTTTGTAAATCAGATATGTCTTTGCCATTCAGCATCAAAGCAGGACAATGCAAACAGTGCGTAAACATTTAACCTGGATTACAGAAACTGAAAATGAGCCAGGTGAGCCTGATGTAATCATCAATGCCACTTCACACCTCCAGATGACATCACAAAACAGTGTTCATCAGTTTGCTGGATTCATGTTTGAGAGGTAAAGGTGATATCCCCAGAGGAGAATCTGTTGTAACTATGGATGTGTGGGATTTTTGCTGGACAGCACCTGTACTATGCCCCTCTCACCCTCTTTTCTTGTCATCACGGGCCAATTTATGGTTTGGATATTGGTACACAACCCTCGGCAAAACCATTATAGGACCCCAGCTGAGCCCTGTGTGAGACAGGGAACTTATGTGATATATATGTGTGAAAACCCAAACAATGCAAACAAATCTGGAGAATTTTGTTATCATGGCTTGCTAACAATCCACAGTGTAACACAAGTAAAAGAAAACCCAGATTTTGGTGCTCAAAAGGAGGCTGTCCTATATGCGACCGCCAGTGTTCATTGATGGCACCCACACGCTGACAAACCAGCTGGAAGCCATTGCAGTAATGAAATCTCTAATACAGAGAGAGGAATTTCTGAATAAAGGAGTAATGGGAAACAGTTGGTCCAGCCATTGTTCAGCATTGATAAACAACAAGACTCACTGATACATGTAGGTTCAAAGAAAGGGACCCTCCAAAACAGGTATTAAAGTACTAATGTATGGCTAATGTATGGCTACTGATTGATACTAACAGGACTACTGGCTTAGAGGATGGTTGAACCATCAAACATGTTTTGCAACTTGTTGACCAAACGAAAGTTCGATTGCATTGCGTGCATTTTTGGAAACTCATTTTTTAATCAACACACTTTTGCCCTTTAATTTTTGTCACCTCCCGTTTTTGTGTTCTGTTGTAAACGTTCTCAAATCTAGTGAAAGGAACACGGCAAACTGAACTGAAGATGGATTGTGATTATAATAATTTGAATAGGGCTGTACAGCATATCCAGGGGTTTGAAGCCCGGCCCGCGCCATTGCACCAATCCCGCGCTGTAATTGAATAATGCGTCCCTTTAAAAAAATGGCCAAGGGAACAATTGTGTCCCCTTAACTATTTACAGGTAGAAAACTCGAAAGGAAATGCACATGAAGAGATTTAGTTCAGTGGATGTCCGGAAAGCTAAGACCTAAGACCTAAGACCTAAGACCTAAGACCTAAGACCCGGAAAACTAAGACCCGGAAACTAAGACCCGGAAAACTAAGACCCGGAAAACTAAGACCCGGAAAACTAGACCCGAAAACTAAGACCCTGGTTTTTTTTAAGGGGAAATCATCAGACTTCAGCTTTCTTTACCTTTAAGTGGTTAAATTAATGAAATGAATGGGATGTCCGGAAAGCTAGACCTAACGACCCGGAAAACTAAGACCCGGAAAACTAAACCCGGAAAGCTAAGACCTGGAAAGCTAAGACCCTGGTTTTTCAGGGGAAATCATTAAATTTCAGCTTTCTTTACCTTTAAGTGGTAAGGGAATAAAATGAATACACTCACACTTACAACTAACAAATTTAGTTGCGTTTTTTGTGTTTTTCAAACGAAACTTAATTTCCGGTTACCGCCGGGTGGCGTTTTCCACTGTGCACTAAAGTTTGCGAAAAAAAGCAAAATGAAGCGAAGCAGTGCTTTATCTACTTTGCAAAGTGGTAGTTTCCGAAAAGGTGCTTTGTGTTTTCGTTTTGTTGCTTCCATATTACTAGAACAAATTAATTTGAAGCAACTCACAACTGAACAAATATTCTTTCATACCACCCTGATAACTTTTCCCAACAATCGGTCTGATGGTTTCGTCGAGCAGAAGCACGTGTTGCATTGGTGCCAATGCTTTTCCTCTTCATGTTTTTTTTTTCTTGGAAACTCACTCGCTCCCAAGCCTCAGCAAATGGTGACTTAGTTATAGTTACTCAAGCTTCCCTCAGTATTAAAACGATACTAAACTGGTAAAAATAGTTTATTCATGATAATATCATGGCTTTTTGGACACAACTGGCTTTGCGATGTTATACGCAAGATCATAAAAAAATAGAATTTGATCATTCGACATCTTGTCTTGGAGATTTAAAAACATAACTTGCAATGAAATGAGCCAAAACTATACACTTAACACTGGCAAGTTATGAGGTGTCAAACTCAACGAAGCGACACGCAGATAACAGCGGAAATCATGCAGACCTATGACCTCTTAAAATTTGCCATAGCACGATCTAATGGCTCTAATTTCTCCTTATAACACAATGCGAAGTGCCCTTCATAAACAAGAGTGAAGCGACCTAAAAGGTTGAGTCAGACCGAAAAAGAAAAACGGCAAATGTTCAAATGCCACGAACCGTAGGAGTCGTGTAGGCTTGTCAACCTCATTTTGCAAGATCCCCGGAAGCTTGATTACGGCTTACAGTGCTCACTCCAGTTTACCCGCAACACAGTCTACCGTAAACTAGTTTTTAGTTTTCGTGGAAACAAAATGTCGGCTAAGCAAAAGCAAAGAGACACGTGTATTAAGCTAAAATTGGACGATTTTACCCTGAGAAAAAAACCATATCACTTACTTTAAAAATGGTAGCTGCTGCTATTTAAATATTTAAACATGGCACCAAGGCGACACGTGCTTCTGCCGACGAAATCATCAGACCGAAAATGGAAAGTGCGGATCAGGACGATATGAAAATATTTATTCACTTGTGAGTAGCTTCAAATTAATACGTTCAAGTATATGGAAGCCAAAAAAAAACCGAAAAACGCAACGTACCTTTTCAGAAACTACCGTTTTGCAAAGTAGACAAAGTACTGCTTCGCTTCATTTCTTTTTTTTTTTTTCGCAAACTTTAGTGGCACAGTTAACCTACACGGCGGCACCTGGAAATAATATCGCGAGGTATGGGATCAAATCTCATTGAAGCCCTGATTTTTTTTCAGGCTTCTTCTTCCAATTGCTTGAATTGAAAAATTTACTGCGATGATCATTCTCCACTTTGATCCACAGCCGCAGTTCAAATATGAGTTATTTCATATATACTTCACATCATTTCACTCCTCACGGGAGATATGAAACTCAACAACTTGACCTCGCTCCCAATGTGTGGCTTCATAGCTCAGTTGGATAGAGCATCGCACCGGTATCGCGGAGGTCATGGGTTCGAATCCCGTTGAAGCCCTGATTTTTTTCAGGCTTCTTCTTTCCAATTGTTAAATTGGAAAATTTACTGCGATGATCATTCTTCACGGAAATAATTTGTTTGCCATACCGTAGCCTCTTCTCGCCGCGCTTTTTTTGAATTCTATTTTTCGTGCGCCCCAACTTCAGAACGAACGTCTGGAAGAGGCTAGCCATGCCAGGATTGAAAACCGCAACTAAATTGTTATTTGTAAGTGGTGGTGCATCATTTCATTCATTTACCACTTAAAGGTAAAGAAAAGCTGAAATCTGATGATTTCCGTTAAAAAAAACAGGGTCTTAGTTTTCCGGGTCTTAGTTTTCCGGTCTTGGGTCTTGGGTCTTGGGTCTTGGGTTCTTGGGTCTTGGGTCTTGGGTCTTGGGTCTTGGGTCTTGGGTCTTGGGTCTTAGGTCTTAGGTCTTAGGTCTTAGGTCTTAGGTCTTAGGTCTTAGCTTTTCCGACATCCTTAGTTCAGTACAGAATTGCAAGCTAAAACAGAATGTGGAAAGTGTATTTTATCACCCCTGCTATCGCACGTTGTCCGTTCAAAGTTCATTCTCAAGTCACATTTCAGTCACGCTCTACTGAACACACACGTCTCATGCTCAACCAAGCGCGGTGAACTCACCTGGCAATTAACATGTCACATCGAAAACGTGTTCGCTTCAAATCGAAAGCCAGACTGAATCAGAGAAAAACAATACAGAAGATGAATAGTATATTAATCAGGAAGAAACAGATGAGGTCAAAGGAAACTAATAAAATCACGAACATTCCAGAAAAACCTGGCTGGTGAGATCACACATTGTTGCCACTACAAAGGGGGCAATGTTTCTGCTATTTTCGTTGGAAATCTAAGAAGACAAACCCCTTGCATCGGCAGAAGGTGGACACCTTGATGTTTGGGCTAGAGCCAACAAAAGAATTAGTATATGTACGTTCTACCAGTAATTAACAAAGGAATTGCAGTTTTCAAGGAGATGCCAAAATGAAATTCTGCTGTGAAACATTTTGAAGTATAAGGCATATGATATAAAGTTTAAATATGATGAGAAAAAATGTCCTGGACACCAATAACTTAACTTTTTCTTGTTTGTATCACTTTTCTTGTGTTAACCCCTTCAGTGCCAAGGGGTTTCCCTTTGGATGAGTAAAATCGTCTGGCGTTAGACAGAGTAAAATCTATAAGTTCATCCTTGGCACTGAAAGGGTTAAAGGGATCAGGTAAACACAATGTTTTTTGTTGGCTTGCCTGTATGATATTATGTAAAACAAATGTTGAATAAAAATCAATTTGTCTGTCCCCCTAAAAATAAAAATGTCCCCCCAAAATGTTAGCCAAGGGGACCAATTGTTCCCCAGTGATCATATCCTAGCTCAAACCCTGCATATATGCTTATTCAAATTTTTAGGTTATATTTTTCTTTTTTGGCACTCTGAATTGCCAATTAATTGTCTTCAAAAAACAGAAAAGTGTTGATTTCACATCAGTGAGCAACTTCAAAGATGCAGACTTTCTTTTTATTCCTTTTTCTCACATTGTTGCTAGTCAGCTTTTATCTTTACTTGCTTGTTCTGATGGCTTTGCAGCTCTACCATGAGATTTAGACTTGGGAGGCTTGAAAACTCAGACCTTTATCTACACTGTAAATACATGTATCTCTACAGCCAAGTCAAAATGTTTTTTAAGTAGTAGGCAAGCTGGCTATAGTAATAGGCAGCAGAGGCCATAGCTGCAAGGGCCTCCAGCCTGAATACAAGTCTGACAAGTGTGAAGTAAGCGGCAGATATTTCATTGTAGGCAGCCAAATGGCCGGCTGCTGGCACAATTTTGATTGGGCTGCTCTGTATTTTGTGTACAAACATTTACTGTAAGTGTCAAAATGTAGTGTATTTATTTTCAGAGCTAAAGAGGAACACAGATGACATTCAAGAACTGCGGAAACAAAATCATGGAGGTGTTGAGACAGGAGCCATATATGGGGGAGAAGATACCAGTCAAGTAAATTATTTTGTATAAACAAATGCTTTTGCGTTACACTCGGTTGGATTGGTCGCGTATGCATCAAAATTCAAAACTGGGAAGAATCAGGATGGGGTATATGTTGTAAAGATAATATTCAAGGCGTGGATAAGTCATTTAAAAAATACACTCATTTAAGGACGTTCGCGCCCATTGCTACTGCGCATCTCTAGTGCGCACATTTTTCATTGGTCACGCACGTGCCACGTCATTTTCAAGCGCGCGCACCGAGTCGAAAACTCAACAAAATATAGAGCTGATGACCTTTGCGTTAACTTTGTGTGCGAATATTTTTGTTGGATGCTCAGTGACCCCCACATTTTTTTCGGCAGATCACTTCCTTTTCTGATTCTTTCCATTATACTAAAAAACAAAAAAAATCTGTACGTGGGAAGTTTTAATTATTTCTCATATACTATTCAAATAGGGTCGAATTGGTACATGGATACAGGTGTGCGTAACTCAGAAGTTGTACTTTTTTAAGGCTAATTCTAGCTGATTTAATGGCATATGTAGCAAAGATATATCAGATAGGCCTATATATGCTGTGTTAAACACACATAACTTAGATATGATTCTTCAACTTAATTATATTCCGGTAGTAATAAATCTGGCCAGAATCGCCTCAGTGGCTGGAAATCCTAGAAATGCTATGATCTGTGATATGCCTTATCTTCCAAACGAGTTTGGTGACCCCCGTTTTTTTTACGTTTTTCATCTAATCTTATCATTTTCTACCTGCAGTCAAAGTTTTAAAAAAATCTGTACGTGGGAAGTTTTTGGGCGCGAACGTCCTTAAAAGGCTTTTCAAAATAGAGTAAAATGGCGTTTTTCTTTTTGCGGTATCTTTTTTTGTTCCAGAGATATTCAAGATTTCCTATTATGCAAATTTGATCACTGCTGATGTCATCAGTTGTGCAAGTACAGTGGTGTGACACAAAGTAAAGAATATCTCCACCAATAATGAACCAATGCTATTGAAACTTGGCAGGGATGTTGCACCCTACAAAATATACCAGATGGTTCACATTTTGATGTTGCTATAGCAACATGCTCAGTTCCCGTCCCTTCCTCTTCAAAATCAAATATGACCATTTGTAGCTGCACAGGGCAAAATATACAGCTAGAAATGTTAAAGAGGTGACCCAATAAAGGTTGGACTGGTATGCGTCTTAGATAAGACCAGGTATTTCGCCTTGTTGAGTCGCAAATGGTGTACATGCCAACTTTTTCTGAGATATAAGCGTGAGATTTTTATCCTAGGAGTGCTGGGATTTTTGAAGACGACACGATCATTTCCGAAGATTCCCGAAGAAGTCTGAAGTCTTCCGAAGAAGTCCGAAGTCTTCCAAAGGCGTCCGAAGTCTTAGGATGCGTAAAAATGCTAGCTCGCTTTCAGTGCTTTTTACTTCAAAAATCAGAGATTGCTTCATTATTGCCGGAGATATTCTTAATTTTGTCACACCACCGTGCTGGCACAACCGGTGACATCATCAGTGACTAAATTTGCATAACAGGAAAACCTGAATATCTCTGGAACAAAAAAGAAAAACACCTTTAAAATGAGTGTATTTTTAATTGACTTATTTTTTGGGTCATGTGCATTAAATTATCATATTTTCAAACCATTGTAGCCATTCATGTGGCCAAAACCAAGCACAAGTCTTCTTGAAACTGGAAGTCAACTTTCTCCTTGCTTTGACCTGAATGTTGTTCAAATGAAATCTTAAGTGAACAAATTTAAATAATGGTTTGCCAAACAGAAATTTCAAACTGAAATAGTTTTCTGATTCTGGCTGATCGATTTCTGCAGTACTTTTCAAAGGGATTGCAGCTCATACTCGCTCGTCAAGCCTCAGGTCATCAGTCGCTGACGCCTTTGTTGTTTCTTAAGACAAAAACAGAACAGGAAAATATTTTTAAAAAAATGTACAACCACTTTGATGTTTAAACAAGACCTGTTTCAATTGCCTTGTGATCATCGTCAGTTGTTACAAATGTTCGTTGTTAACCTGAATTTAAACTGATTACAGCAATGATGTCATGCGATTTAAGTTATCATGGTAGGTGGATTGACAGTGTTTGGAAATCGCGCTCTTACGCTGACGCTTTGAAAGAAAATCCCATCAACCTATACATTTTCTAAAAGCTTAATAGTTATAGAATACAATCATATGTTTGAAATTTTCTTAAAAGTTATTGTTGCAGTGATATAAAAAGAAATACCCCAGAAACACTGCTTTGCTTAAACTGGTTCGCCTTCGCGCGTGAATCATCGGAGCGGCGCGATTAACATCAGAAATGTTTTCTCACACATCACCTTCAAAAAGGGTGTCTGCGATTTTCCAGATGTGGTTTGGTTTTTTTTCTACACCCTCCTAAAGTTTGATGTTCTGAACGCGGGTGTTTCCTTACACTAAAGAGGCCATAGCTCTGAAACGGAAGCGAAATTAAACAAAGCCCGACACCCTTTTTCGAAGGAGGTACTAGGGAACATACCTACCGATTTTCAGCCAATTCCGTTGGAAGACGCGTAAACGAACTAAAAATGTTCATCCTTATATGCAGTTTTGTTTTATCGAGAAAACAACGAAAAACCTTTTGCGAGATCGGTATGATTAGGTGTTAAAAATCCCCTCCGCGCTGACAGATGTCGGCACGGGTCAGCTTACCAAAACAATTGGTCATGACAACTTGAAATAAACAGACGTCTACGTTACAGTGAAATCGTCCGAGACGCGAAAAACTACTTAGGTTTAAACAGGTTTGTATTTAAACTGCCGTGACTATTTCGTCGGCGGCATTGGTATTATGTTGTTCGAGTTTAGACTTCTTCGTTCTCCAGACATTTTCTGAAACCATATATGCCTCGTGAAGCCAAAAAGAGGAAATTTCGAGGTCTATATCGTCTACATCTACATCTGTGCTTGACTCGATCTCTCGCTGTGGAAGTTTCGGAATCGCGTCCGTTCTCCAGCAATATCGTGCGACTAGCACTTGTTGTATTTTGACCTTCAGCTTCATTGGCGGGATTTGGTGTCCTCGAGTTCCTTCAACCATTCTTCTAAGTTTAAAACAATGCGACCCACAGTCGCTCAGATCAGGGGTCAAAGATCTTGTTCGACGCTAAACTTGCTGGTTCCACCAGATTTTCGCCTCTTCGACTTCGTCGGAGACGAAAATGGGCAAGAAGTTTTCTTGCGAGTTTTCGTCCTGACATAAAGAAAATTTGACAAGAACGAAAGCTTGACTTGCGATGAAACAACCAGATCGAGAACGGTTCGCGTGCGCAAATAAAATATCACACCGCAATTCGCATTACATGTGACAACTGGTGGTGAATTTTAATTAGAGCTGTCAACGCGCCGTAAGAGATTTAATGAGATTTGAAAACAGTTTTTCTCCTTATCGTAAAAAGTAAAAAAGCTTTTTTCTCCATTCTTTCTGCAAATTATTTTTCTCAGTCTTCTCAATTTGAACAGCGAAAAAAGATTTTTCGCATTTTTCTTAAAAATCCACCTACCATGATACCTTAAAAGAACATAAGTTTTTACAATGCGCGAGACATTGCAATTTCAAAAAATAAATGCAATCGATTAAAATGTACATAATTACATGTAAGTAGGAAAATATCAAAAATGGTAGAATAGTTAAGAAGAAAAAATTTACATTGCATTGACAAATCAAACTAAAGTGGGTAAAAAATATACAAAAAAATTAGAATAACAGATGGAGTTCAGTGTGTATCAGCTGCCTATTTAATGCTGGTGTTTCCTAGTGAATAATTATGTGCAGCTTCCTTTAAAATGATTTATACTCTATTAGGTGCAGAATCCAAAATGATAAAGAACTTTTTAGTCTATGGCATGTTGCAGAGTGTTGAAGATGTTGAAATACAGGAAAGCTTTTGAATGCGGGTTTAAACTCTGAATGCTTTGGAGTACAAAATATTTTTTATGAATCTTTGGATTGTTTAAAAGTACACTGATTACTGTAGTTTAAAATTGAAATTGACATTATGTGCTGATGTTCTGTAATCTCAGTGAATCTTGGCACACCTGCCAAATTTTTACTGACATCTTGCCGAGATTGCAGAGATCTTGTCAAGTTTGTTGAGATCTTGGTGAGGCTGCAGAGATTTCCTTCATCTTGCCGAGATTGCTGAGATCTCACCCAGATTGCCAAGATCTCGGTGAGACTGGGGAGATCTCGCCATGATGTTTGTGAGTTTCTGAATTGGCAAGATCGCGGCGAGATTTCCTCCATCTCGCCGAGATATCCAAAAAACGTATTTATTCAAACAGTCACAATTCGATCACATCAAGTACAACTCTGCAACTGCCTGTGACTCTACTTGATCCCATTCTTGTATTAGGTGTGGGTATAGTTTGATGACATAGGAATTTCCGGTAATTGCTAATCCTTATCTCTTTGTTCAGCTTACATCTACTATGTCAAAATCACCACAAGCTATTTGTTACACAACATACATGTAATATAACACGTTTCCGACATAGTTATGATGAAATGAGCTGCTTTGTTCAAGAAAAAATGCTGTCACTCAACAAAGATTTTGATAAATTTCTGACAACTCTGTTTTAGATGGGTGGGGTTTTGGGGGAATGACATCTTTTCAGTAGATTTTGATGACTACTATCATTGAACAAATATCAAATCAAATTCCTAGAACTGTGGGAGGCATTGATATAATTTTATTCAAACGCAAAAGTTGTGTTCAAATCAATTAGTTTTTGCACTGTATCTCTTTATTGGAGAGACAAAAGCTATGAGAAGATTAGAACAAAGATGGGAAAAAGTTATCAAAACTTTGTCAAGTGGCAACGGTATGCATGGCAATCTTTACAGTAAATTACATGTAGCAGAAATATAATGCCTTGTCAGTGAAATGTGATGCATTTTCTATGTTTGCCTTTTAGATGGTTTCTGTTTGAAAAGGTGATTGAAGCTTTGATAGCTGAAAACATTTATCACAGACATATAGAGCAACTCCAAAACTATGCCAAGCAGCATTGCTTTATAGAAGATGCTGATGACTTTGATGGTATGATCAGCTTCTACCATGGCCTTGGTATGATTATCAGGCATCGCAGTACAGTTGTTCTGAAGGCTCAGTGGCTTATTGGCCTATTGAAGCAGCTGATAACCATTCCAAACTTTAATGAAATGGTAAGAAAATTAAATTGCTTTATCTCTACCTGATGTTCACCTTCAATGTTTTAAATGCCATTTTACTGTCATATAGTTAATGGTACGTGACACACGTGTCTTTAGGTCTTTCATGGCGGCACAGCTCTCAATAAAACTATTGTGTAGTCAAGCTCCAAAGGTCGCTTAACTCTGAGACTCATTGTATATTGGGTTTGAACATTATAGCTTTGTTACCTTTAGTATTTTATAAGGATTCACGGCATTGACCAAAAATATTAAAGCACTATTCATGGTGATGTTTTGTCATGTGTAATGCCAAGCTGTTTCATAGTACAGCTCTTTCTACTAGCTATTTTGTAGACGTTAGTCTAGCTATATAAGCTCGAAAAAACTGTTCAGAGTTCACTTTGTTGTACAATGCACTTAGTACTTGTTGTAAACTATCGTAAATTTTCCCCTCCCTCCCTCCCCCCCTTTGGAGACGGGTTGGTCGTATTATTGCAATCTATTATACAACGGTCACTCTTACGTGTTTGGGTTAAGTCTGCGCAGCGACTTCCCCCAAGCTTGTTGACCTCGTTGCCTTTGAGTATCGCCTGCTAGCTGATACTCTTGTCCGATCCAGCACGTGCTGTTTTGCATTCAGCTCATAGTGTTGGGGAGATAGGTGAGGTTTGTTTGCCACGCAATAGCCGGAAGTCACACAGGCTAACCTAACGGAAAGCAGTGCTCCCCCATTGACGCCAATTTGAGTTGTTCATTGTCTTTATTTAGTAGCCCGCATGTTAAATAAATATTGTGCCACAGTTGGTGGTTTTGTTAAGGAACAGTGACATGAAAGTACCTTTTGAGTGTCAGAATAGTTCATCTTTCTGTTAATCTGGCCAACCTTTAAAGAACGATGCGTGATTTTACATGTACATGTACATGATTTAAAGCCTCTAAGATACATGTACCAGGAATGTCTGTGACTTGAAGAGCCAGTCCTTGTTTAAAATGCATGTATGGTCCAGAAATTGTGTTTTTATAACAGCAGCATGGCATAATTAACAAATTGAATGTGGTTTAGTGTGGTCTGTACTCATTGGTCCGCTCAAACTTGGAATATTGTTCAGTGGTGTGGTCCCCATATACAAAAAGAAATACTGATAAGCTGGAGAGAGTACAGAGAAGAGCGACTAAGGGCACGTTCCTTTGGGATCAATCCGGAATAAGAATAATTGGAATAATGCGAGTAAGCGTTTGTTTGGGAGCTATTCTCATTCTGGAATATCCGGATTTCCATTCCGGCTACTCAGTGCTCCCAGGGGCTGAATAGCTGGAATATATTTTGTGGAATATATTCTTATTCCAGAATATCCCAAACGAATGCGCCCTAAATTTATCTTAAAAAGTGGTGATCCCTACAACATTCGTTGGAAGAAGTTAATCTCACTGGAGAAGAGAAGATCACTGACTGATGTGACTTTCCTATACGAAGTACTTAATGGCAACATTGATATTGACATCAGTAAAACTATAGATTTCCACTCAGAAACTGACCTAGTGATTTCTCACTTAGGTCTAAGGACTTAATAACTTTAAAGAACAAATCAGTATGCCAGAACTACTGTCTTGAAGTATAGTTCCTTCCATAGAATAACTGACCAGTGGAATCAACTACCTTTAGATATTCGTGTTTCTGATAATGTAAATGTTTTCAAGTCTGGAGTTAAGAAATTTTTTAGTGATTTCTAAGTTGTAAATGTAAAGTTGTAAATTTTAACATGTTCTCTGAAACTATTTCTTTATTGTGTTTTTATATATTTTTAGGTGATCTGTTTTATATGGGGTCTAGGACTCCTTTACAGTTCATCCTTTGGTTTTTAACCATTGCGATTGTAATAAATTGAAATCTAAATCATAAATCTGAAAATGGCAGTGGGTGACACATTGACGCGAGCGCCATTGTCTAGAATCTCGACAACAACAGCAAATTAGCCAATCGTATTGCCAGATTAGTAGCAATTGTGGTAAAAAAGTCATTTCCTGTTTGACTGTTTGAGACAACTACCCAGTACTTGCAAGGAAGCCATTGTCAACATAACTTCAGCCTTGTGCTAGGTAGTGGAAAGTATTCTGATAACTGTATGCATGCTAAATATTATTCTGATTTTTTTTTTTTAGAATGCAGTCCATAGAAAGTACTGGCAGGAACTAAAGAAAAATGGCATCCTCTGCATGGAACTTGTTGACCATGCCTTTTCTAAGTTTATTCAGCAGGGTGTTGTTAAAGATGACATCTTGGACATGATGGAGCAGTTTGGTTTGATTGCCAAGTTCTCACCATCTCCATGTGATGTAAAGTATTTTGTACCAGCTCAATTGAAGACACCTCCTAAAGACCTTTGTCAAATAGCACCATCTCATGCTGATCCTTGTCCTTTGTATATTCATTTTGTGCATGGCTTTGTTCCTCATGGTCTGTTCTCACAGCTTGTGTCACGATTCATTCGTTGGTGTTGTAAGACATGGCCCTTGCAGCATCCCAAGCTGTACCAAAATGGAGCATGGTTTGTTATTGGAAAACAAATCCATGATTTAATTCTCATTTGCAAGAAGAGTTTCATCAAGGTCGTCCTTAAGCAAAGAATACAAATTCATCCAGTTAATGCACACAAGAAGATAAAACTGGTAGTGTCAACAGAGACGTCTAAAGAACTACACATAGCTACACAAGTGTGTGAGTTTATAGAAGGAACTTTGCAAATCCTATCACAGGAGCTGCCTTACCTGAGTGGACTGCAGTATAACTTGTGTGTAGCCTGCCCATACTGTCATGAAGAGAGGGGTGGGGCTGGGCAAGAGTGTTCTAACCATTGCAAATTGTCATGTGATGATGAGGAGTGCTTCCACCTTCTTGAAGTCAAACAGGCTCAACCACTGATCTGTACAAGAAAGTTCTGCAATGAAGTGCGCACTGTCCATGGACTGGAGAAATGGTTGTTGAAGAGAACAAGTCAGGTATGTGATTTATGTAACCTTTACATTTGCTGAAATCGTGCAAACTTTAGAAGAAGTGGTCATCCCTTTTACCCCAGAGTAGGATAGGGAAGGTGAGGACTGCCAATGGACTATGAATGTGGAGCTGTACTTAAATGAAGGAAGCGTTTTCACAATTTAGAGATTACCACTGATCAAATCCTATGCACAGGATCTTGCATGATCTGGTTAAATCCTGTGAGATTTTACAGGATTTGTTTATGCTAGCTAGTAATGGTGTTTTTTGTTGTTGTTGTTGTTTTTTTCACATTTTTATTTACACTGCCAAGGTAGTTACTAACACGGTACATAGATCTACTTACATACATCTACTTACATTGCGCCACGTTACTCAGTTTACATTCATTACTTGCAAATGCTTAATGTTACATTGCCTGCTTACAATACACTATGTTACCTACTTATAAACATCACTTATGCGACACTAACTGCCTCACATTACATTACATTACATTACAATACAATACATTATCGCTTACAATACATGACATAACCTGACATTACGTTACATTACTTACTGTATGTTTGTTATGGTTTAGGCTTGCAAATTGAAACTGGTGACATTAATTTATGAAGCTGGACCACTTCTTTAAAAAAATATTTTGTTTGCTGGATATAGAAGCTATGTTACGTTGGTGTTTTAGATAAGAGGGCTGGAGAAAAAAAAACTCCCATTAGGATCCTGCACAGCTCCTTTGGGATCGTGCAGGATTTCTCCCAGTGTAGGTTACCTTTCCTTTGGCCTACTGTAATATGTGAAAGGAGCACAAGTTTTTTGGGTAGCACCCTCCCATTACAAAGCTTTGTTGTGTAATCCCCCTCCCTGTCTGGCAAACTCCCCAGGTACCATGTTGTTATGGAGGGTGTCTAAAAGAATCAACATTTCTGCCAAAAATGCTTATTGCTGTTTAAAGGAAATGACCTCCTTTACTACTGTCCCAATTATGAGTTATGTTTCTTCCCCCCCCCCCC